>JAGGAU010008375.1:0-32936 GCA_017657275.1 Termitomyces sp. T108 | reverse complement strand
AGCGCCAGGAATAGCTAGGGAGCGCCAGGAATAGCTAGGGAGCGCCAGGAATAGCTAGGGAGCGCCAGGAAGCGCTAAGGAGTGCCAGGAAGCGCTAAGAAACCTTGAGAAGTACTAAGAGGCATTGGAAGGCGCTAGAGAGCGTTGTGAGGCGCTAGGAAACATTGGGAGGCATTGGGAGGTGCTAGGAAACATTGGGAAGCGCTAAGGAAGTGCGCTAAAACTAAAACTGCAGCTTTCTGTACTGAGCCTGTGTGGGGTCTCATCAACGTGTAGAGACAAAGGAACTTCAAATGCGATACATCAACACAAAGGACAATGTTGCGGATATATTCACCAAGGCTTTGCCTGCCCCACAGTTTACCCGCTTGTGCGCGATCATGGGCTTACAGTAACATGATTCCACACGAGGAGGAGAACCACACTTACGGTGAGGAGGAGTGTTGCAATCTAGAGGTTTAGGCCACTGTAAGTGTGCCTGACCCTTTCACCCTTCACATATCACACCATCCACAAAGCACATCATGGCCATCCCATTGTTATATATCGGACAAAGCTAGCATAGGAAACATATATATTCGCTACTAACAAATAGGCACCCTCAGTCATTTCTACACAGACTGAGGGTGAGTAAAGACGTTGATTATACGATGCGTTACATGGACTTACTTACTATACCTAGATCATAAGACTTACTGTCTGTATTAATCTAGGTACAGAATACTCAGTCATTTCTACACAGACTGAGGATCATAAGACTTACTGTCTGTATTAATCTAGGTATCAGATTCCAACACAATGCCTGGAGTTGCCTGCTCCAATTAGAAGCACAGGTGCAACTAACTCAGACCTCCCTATCTCTCCACACTTCCAAACTCTCCACCCTCCATCAAACCACCAAAACCATTTCCGATTCCCTCCAAGTGCTCCTTGAGTGCCTTCCCACAGCCCCAGCTGCATTCTCTCCCTCTTCTGCACCAGTTCCATGCTTCTTGGCTGTGAGACCAGCCCCTCCAGCTCCAGGGCATGCTAACATTCCCCACCTGGTGCTCTTGGATGCGTACAATGGTGATTGTGCATCTGGAGAGCATTTCCTCCAGTCTTGCACCACTTACATCCAGCTCTGTGGTGATGATTTCCTCTTTGACAAGCTGAAGATCACATGGGTCCTGTTCTACATGAAGTCCAGGCAGGCGGCAACCTATGCAATGAGGGTCTTCCAGCACCCCAGAGGAGTTGCAGGGTTTGGGGACTGGGCCACATTTGAACAGGAGTTCTTCCCCTGGAACCCAGCCAAGACCACCACACTGGCCCTATAAGACAAAGACTAGTATGGGCAAGGCAAGAGGTCCCTGGACAAGTACATCAACTTGTTCTGGGTGCTTGTAGAGCAAACCAACTACCCTAATGGCCTGCAGCTCTGCTTCACCTTTCAGGAAGGGCTGCAACCTGCTCTAATGGATCAAATCAACAACTTGGCAGAAGGAAGGCCAGCAGATGACTGAGTGGACTCCTGGTACTGAGTGGCCTGGAGCCAGTGGCAGTTGATAGAGCTCAGACATGACCTTTGCTGGGCAGTGGCCCCTGCCCCTGCCAACCGCTCTCTGTTCCCAGCTCCTCAACCTTGCATGCTCTCAACAGTTAACCTCCTTGCGACACCCCCAGCACATTCTGCATTACCTTCTGAAGTGTTGATGGACATTGATGCCTCCTGCTAACAAGCCACTCTCCCTCTCCTGTGCTGATGCTGTGGTGCCCCTGACCACTTCATTCAAAGGTGCCTCCTGGGCCTTGAGGTCCAGTACATTGCCCTGGAGGAACAGGAGGAGCTTCTTCTGCAACTTCTGGTGGCCCAGGACAGCACTAGCATTTCCTTGTCTGATGCAGCAACCTTGGACCACCTCAAGGGAGAAGTGCTGAGCAATCTAGTAGCCACAGAGATGCTGGAGGAGGGTTTTCAAAGAAGCAGCAAGCAAATGGTCCACTTCCACTGCCTAGTGCTAATTAGTTTGCTTGCCTGTCAGTAGAAGAGACCAATACAACTCCTGATGACTCCTCTGCGCCACCTACTGTAAGCACACTGTCATGACCAGCCACCACTGCCAGTAGTCTGCCAACCACCGCCGGTACCCAGCCCTGGCCCTAGTACTTTTAACCTCACCAGGCCAGCTTCACAAAGCCCTGGGCTCAGACTGCTACTAAGACCAGCCATCCCCAATGCTATCAGCACCATCAGCGGCTATCAACACATCAGCGGCTATTAGTACCCATTACCGCTGCTCAGTGCCAGCCCTGGCAATCCCTGGCTGCCCATGCCACCATCAGCACCGGCCTCAGCAATCCCCAGCTACTCATGCCACTGTTAGTGCTGGCCACAGCAATCTCTGGACCATCACCACCCATCAACGTCACCATCAGTGCCAAACCCAGCAACTCCTGGCATTCTTTCAACCTAAAAAGGCAACCACTACACATCAATGCATCACCCTGGTCCAAACCTTGTACCCTGCACCCCTCTCCTCAGTCAACTCCTTGCCTCCCTGCCTATTTCATACCTCCAATGCTTCCAAAGCAAGGTCCATCCTTTGTGAGCTTCCTTTATGCCACTTGACTGCCCCAATGCCTGCAGCTGTCATGATCTGCCATCACTGCCAGTACACCACCAACTACTGCTAGTATCCAGTCCCAGTTCTGGGGGCCCCAAACCCACCAGACTAGCTCTACAAGGCCCAGGCCTGGACCACTACTAAGACTGGCCATTTCCAGCGGCATCAGTACATCAGTGGCCATCAAAATGCATTATCACTCATACATGCCACATCAGCACTGTCCCCAGCAGTCTCTGGCCACCAATGCTACCATCAGCGCCCACTTTAGCAAACCGTGGCCGCTAATGCCACCATCAGTGCCCACCCCAGCAAACTCTAGCCCATCACCACCCATCCACGCCACATCAGTGCTGCCCCTAGCAACCCCTGGTGACTTCTCCATCCTCATTAGGCATCCATCATGCCTCCTGCATCAATGCATCATCCTGGTCCAAACCCCCTCCTTGGTTGATTCCTTGCCTCCTCACACATTTCATGCCTTCTGTGCTCCCAAAGCAAGGCCAATCCTTTGTGAGTTTCCTTTATGCTACTTGACCAATCTCAATGCTCACAGCACCTTGCATAATCCCTGGGCTTCAGCAAAAGTCCTGGTGCTATTGCATGACTCCTTGCACAAACCCCAGGCTCTAGCAAGGACTCCTGCACTGCAACACGCCTTAGAGCCTGGGCCTGTAGTCTGGAAGCCTACTCACCCCCTGTATATAAGTCGTAGTGTAGCCTCTAATATGGTAGTGTTGATATTGCCTAGCTTTCTTGGTTTCTAGTACTATTTTCCCCAATCTTGCCTATCTCATCTCTCTTTCCTGATTTGTCTCATACTCAACTCATTATATTCTCTACTTGTATTGTTCTTGCCTCAATCTATCTGCTTTTCCTCTCCCAGTTTCCCTCTCTAAGTCTCTATCTCTGTCTCTTTTCCTCTCTCTTTCTCTCTTGTTTCCATTCTCTTCTAAGTCTCTGACTCTCTTTACTGCTCCCTGCCTCTTCCCCTCAACCCTAGCCCCAGGACTTAACAAGTCCCACATCTGGACCCCAGCATACCAGCACTCACTCCTCCAGAACTTATTCTCAGCCCTGGAGCTTATTCCCAACCTCCAGAGTTTTCTTGATAGCCCTCTGGACTAGTTTCAGCCCCTCCATACTCACCCTTTCCCCCTCAATCCTGGTTTATATGCCATGCCCACAATTTTGGTTGTGCATATAGACTTTGTATGCGCTAAGTAAGGATTCGCCCAGTGGTCTGAGCCCCCGTGGTCAGTGGAACCTGACACACCTCCTCAGACGTACCCAGAACCTCTGCTTAAAAATCCTCCCCTGCTACCCATTGTGACACTCTCCACAGGGGCTATATCTATGGTGGCAAGTCCTGGGAGCATAGTAAGAGAGACCCCATCATGGAGAAGACCTTCAAGAGGGCCATTTTGGTCTGGTAGGCTCAGCAATTTGTGGAGAGGCAGTGCACAGTAAAGGAGGCTAGTGGGGAGGCCAAGGTTAGCAATTGGAGTTTGGTGCTCTCTACTTGCCAGGACAGGGTTGTGGTGTCAACAGAGGTTGGGGACTTGACAAAGAAGGCATTGGCTGAGCCTAGCAGCAAGCGCCCACAATCATCAACTGGAGAGGCCTCTTCATTCAAGGCTCCCAAGCATGCTAGACTGGTGTCCAAGGAGAAAGAGGAGGAGTCTGAGGTAGCAAACAAGCTGGAAGAAAGCAAGGAAGAAGGAAGGGAGGCTAGTGCCCCTTGTGAGCTGGTGGCTTGGACCTGATGCTGGTGACCTGTGGAGAACTGGCAGTGATGACTGGCAGCAACTCAGGGGCTTTCTTTGGGTGGTGACAACTACAATTGAGCACTCCCAGTTGCTAGAGTGGAAGAGCAGTAGACTCTGCTATCTCCCAGAGTTGGTGAGGAAAAGGTGGATGAGGTAGAGGAGAGCAAAGAGGAAGAGGATGAGGAAGAAGAAGAGGAGAAAGAGGAAGTGGGGACCCCCAGAGTTAGCGGCTTGGACTTGGCACTGGTGACCCATAGTAGACTGACAGCAATAGGTGGTGGCAGCTTGGGCACTTTTTGTTGACGACACCAAGCACAAGCAAGTGGAGCAAGCACTCATGGTTGCTACCACCTGTGTCACTAGTGGCAACTTTGAGTGGCTTGGGAAGGAGTTGTTGTATCTAGTGTTGGCACTATGGTCCTGAGAAGAGCTAGAAGGGTATATAGTGAGGGCAACAGGAATGGAGGGGGTCATGATGAGGGAAATGAGGGCGGTGGAGGCAGAGATGGCCAGGCTAAGGATAAGGTGGAGGATGCTGGGCCACAGTGTGGACATCTAGAGGTGGTACCAGGAAGACTGAGGCAGTGCTAGTGTGGCAGGAGAGAAACAACGTCTAGGACAAGGACTTGTTGCCTCTGAGGCCCTTTTCCTTTCCTGACTCTTCATAGGCACCAGCCCCCTTGCTAAAATGTATATAGATATTTTGGTGGACATTTTTGGGACTTATCTTTTATTCTTTTCTTAATATATTCTTCTTGGTCTTGCTATGATTGTCATACTTGAAAACTATAAGTAAAAAAGGAAGATGGTCAGTAAGGGGTAAAGTAAGGTCTTCAAAAGCCAAAGAAGTTCCAGAGAATGCTTAGTAAATCATTATAGTGTGTAACCCTCAGTGAAAGGTTGTGCAATGCCACTAGTAACCATGGTTGCTAGCGCTGCATTTTGCAAGATAAATAAAAATCTGTTGGTGAATAAAAACCATGTAAGTATAAATAGGTACAAATGACAAGAAAAAGTAAATGTTGGCTTAGCAATAAGTTGGCTTAGCAATAACAAAAGAAAAATGATTAATGTGTAATTGAATAAGTATAAACACCTGGATTATAAATCAAAGATTAAGATTGCTTAGTGACATCAGTAGCTATTGTTCAGAGGTGGTAGGTCTTTATCATCTAACAAATCTGTCTCTTCCAATTCTCTGAGCTTAGCAGTGTCAATGTCTGGCGCTTTGAGCAGTAACAAGATATGTTTTCTGGCAAGATACGGTAACAAACAGAAGGCAGCAACCAGTCAGTGGAGTACTGAGTCATCTAGTTCACAGAGCATGTAGGCACCTCCTTAATTTCATGATATGACTACCAAAGAGCCCAAGTAACATAGGCACATCTTTTTGTTGAAGGTCACTTCAATCTTTGAATTCTTCATTAGTACTAGCAACCTCTGTTTGAAGTTGTAGTCCTTGATAGTGGCACTGTGGTCAGTTTCAAACCTAAGGGCCACTTGGTGGCCTGGCACTGAAGATGGTTTCATGTAGGTGTGCTAGGTCTTCACTGTGTTACTGGAGGTCAATGGCTCATCTGGTGACCAAGTCAATAATGGTCAAGAAGGAATTAGGGGCCAGCTGCAAGGAAGTGGCTTTCACAATGTCAGCTAGTAGCAAGGGGTGGGTACCCATAGCAGCATAGTAAGGCAAGCATCCCATGTATTTACATATAGTTACCCTTTCAGACCAAAAGACAGAGTAAGCGGCTTCACTCCAGTGCATCTCGTTGCCATCCACTGCTTTGAAGAGGGCTTGACGCACATCAAAATGAGGTTGCTCCACAAGACCATTAATGTGTTTGTTGTAACCAGAGATTTGTATGTAGTGGATGTTGTACTTCTTGGCAAGGTAAGCTAGTGCTTTGATGATTGGCACTCCATTGTTGGTGACTATTTTCTCTTAGCATGCCCCAATGGCAGATGACATCTTCAAATAGTCACTTAGCTACTGCATCTGTGTTTTCTCTTTGGAGCATTCAGAACTCTGGCCAGTGCACTAGTGAAAGCGACCTTGAATGATGTATTTGTAGCACCCTGACTTGGGCATGTGCATGGTGTCAATATATATTTTGCTGAAAAGTGGAGCTAACATAGTGACTATAGGTGGTATGAAAACTTGGCATATCTGTTGGATTTGGCAAAAGTAACAGGTCCTGACATACTACTGGACATCCGCTTGTACTTGCAGCCACCAAAAACACTTGGTAAAAATTGCCCACATTGCATAAAGTCCTCTATGGCCTAGGTTATCATGCATGGTGTGTAAGGTCTTCATATGGTTGCTAGGTTTCACCACAAGTTTGTGAGCGCTATCCTTGTATCAGCACCAGAGTCTGTTGTTGCTAAGAAAGAAATTGGTGATGTAGCAGATGAAGGTGGCATATTCATTGTTGCTAAGGTTTTCTGGTTACTTAAGTGTGTCCAACCAAAGCCTAACTGCATCTAGTCTGCTGTCCTCTCTGATTGCTTTAGCGCTTCTTGGTACAGCTTCATAACTTAGGTTGGCACTGCTTTCTTAGAGGGGTTTGAGGTCTTGTACAATGCATGGTGGTTGTAGTGTGGGGGTGTTGGTAGCATTGTTGATGGCTAATGTGTAAAAGGTGAGGGGTGCTTCAAATAGTTCAAGTCAGTAAGGAGTGATAGGGTGAAGTAGGGGCCTAGGCAGGTTGATTGCTATGGAGCAAGGGGATCAGAAGTTATATCAAGTGCATAAATCCATGGAGGCGGTCAACCCAATCAGTAAAGTTTTCATCATTGCTAGCATCCATTTTGAGGTTACCAGGCTGTGGAGGTTAGTGGGAGAGTCCATCAAGTCCATAGAAAGTTCTCTTGATATATACAAGCTTGAAATGGAACATGAGAATAGCAACCACCCATTGGTTCATACTTGCAGAGGGCTGTATGTCAGGATTCTGTAGCATACCTTTGATATACCTGGCATTTACTTCTACTATTAAGTTTTGCATGCCATGAGGTACATCTTTAGCAACTGGAATGCCTTGAAGAGTCTATAGAGTTCCAACTTAGGCTAACTGTAGTATTGTTAAGTGTGAGTGATCCAAATCCATTGTAGCGTTTCTGTTTTCTGTTGTTACTAGCACACTAGCAAAGAAAGAAACCCACGGCAATGTAAGAGGTGTCAACCACTAGAATTACTGGGTCTAGCAATGTATAATCAATAGGGACAAGTGGCTGTGCTTCCTGTAGTGCCTTAATCAGATCTTCTTGGGCGCTAACTTGTTTTGTGCCAAATTCAAAGGGGGCATTAGTGCATGTAAGATAGGTAAAATGATGAGCTTGGTGGGCAAAAATTTTAATGAACATTCAGAGGATGCCTATGGTGCCCAAGAAGGCATGAACCTCAGACAGATCATGGCAAATGCCCCAGTGCTCTAGAAGTGCTAGGCATGACTCATCTGGAACCCTACCAGCTGGCGTGCATACGTGATCAAAGATTTTGAATTGTGGCATGCAGAGAACCAGTTTGTGGCCTGAAAAGGTACCACCACAATACTTCATGCGCTGGAGAACTCAGTTGAGAAGTTGGAAAAATTCCCATAGCACCAGGCATACACTAGAGTTGTCAGGGTGAGTTGCTGGAAAGCCATCCACAAGTTGCCAGTCTTTGAGACCCTTAGTGCCTACATTGTCAATGAAATATTGTAAGGGCAACCTCTGGAGGCTATGGCTCAGTCACACAACTGGCAGAGGGAGATCCAAAGTATATAGAGTATATACTAACAATATTATAATAACTACTCACCTGGCAGAGGAAGATCCAAAGAGAACAAGTCTAGGGATTTCCTATGCCAGGATGGATGCTTCTGAGGCTTCAGAAGCATGAGAAACAACTGTACAAGACAACAAAACCTTAAAAAACTCGAAAATTGCAAGACAGGACAAATCTGGAGTTTTGGAAGTCAGAAAGGCAAACTCCAGCTTATATAAGTAGCCTGTATGCAGTGCTGAGGGGCTATACTTGTCTGGATGATAGCTGAGGACCCAGAGCACCTCAGAGGCTGAGAATAGTATCAACAGATAGTGTTAAAAGAGTAGAAGCAGTAAAGTAAAGGAATGACAGAAGAAATAGGGAAATGAATGAAAGGAGAATGAAGGAATAAAGAGTGAAAAAGGAAGGGAATGAGGAGTCCCCTGACACTGGTATGTAATGAAGTATGACTAACAATAATTGATGCTGAGTAAGGTCCATGCATATGACTCATCAAGGCTGACTACTAAGAGATGGAAGGAAAAAGAGTGGGCCAAGCAGCCAGTCAGATCTGCTAGGAATAGGCATATTGTCAGACTAAGCTTGGAGTAGGGTTGGACACGGTCTGGAAACCAGTCCCTTGACAGGCTGAGGATATGGTGGTAGCAACCACTGTGGCTATTGCAGCGTCTACCTCCTCTTTCTTGACAAATTGCTCAGTGGTAGGTGGGGGAGTTAAAATGCAGGTAATGGAGGCACCAGATACTGGCAAGAGTCCAAAAAGTCCCTAGGTACTGTATGTATCAAACTACTATCTAGCGCCTCCTGTGGAGTAGCAATGGGCAAGCGCTAAGATTGATGAAAGATTCCCAGGCAGGGTCCCAGTTACTCATGGGGAAAAAGAGTGGTAAGTATATAATAAAGATTGATGAGAGAAGTTGTTTAGTGACTACTGCTAAGCCAAAAACCTGCCATAAGTGCAGGGGCACTAGATTTCTGTAAAACATTGGTGTACTCCAGGGTGTCATGATCCGCCACCATTGCTGGTACACCACCAACCACCGCCAGTATCCAGCCCCAGCCTCAGTACCCTCAAACTCACCAGGTCAGCTCCACAAACCTTGGGCCCAGACCAGTCCTCTCCAGCAGCCATCAGCACATCAGCAGCCATCAACACCCATCACCGCCTGTGTACGCCACATCAGTGCCAACCTCAGCAAACCCTAGACGCCCACGCCACCATCAGCGCCCACCCCAGCAATCCCTGGCTGTTGATGCCACCATCAGCGCTTGCTTGGCAATCTCTGGCCATTGACACTACTATCAGTACTGACCCCAGCAATCTCCAGCCTATCACTGGCAATCCCCAGCGCCCTCCTTTCCCAATTGGGCAACCATCATGACTTGTGCATCAACGCATCACCCTGGCCTGAATCCCACACCTTGTGCCTCCTCTTTGGTCGACTCTTTGCCTCCCCGCATTGTCCATGCTTCCCGTGCTCCCAAAGCAAGGTCTTTCCTTTGTGAGCTTTCTTTATGCCACTCAACCAATACCAACATCCGCAGTGCTCTTGCATGGTCCCCAGGCTTTAGCAAGAGCCCCGGTATGCCCATACTACACCTTGCACAAACTCCAGGCTCCAGCAAGGACCCCTGCATCATGACTCACCATGGAGCCCAGGCCTGAGCCCCTTATATAAGCCATAGTGTAGCATCTGATATGATAGTGTTGATATTACCTATACTTCCTGGTCTCTGTCCAGTTCCTGTAGTTTTCCATTGATCTCATCTATCTTTTCTCTATCTTTCTCTTATCTCGTACTTGACTCGTTCTATTTCTTAGTCTCTTATCACTCGTCTCATCCTTGTCTCAATCTATTTGCTTCTGATCTCCAGCCCCAGTCTCTAAGCTTCTCTCTCTGTCTCCCTCTTCTCTCTCTTCTCCTCTCTTTCTTCTTGTCTTTTTGCCTCTGCTTTCTCAAAGTCCCCAACTCTTTCCACCACTTCCCCATCTCCTTCCCTTTGACCCCAGCCCCAGGACTTAATGAGGCCCATGACTAAACCCTGGCCTGCCTGCACTCTCTTTCCTGGGACTTATTACTAGCCCTGGAGATTGTTTCTGGGCCCCAGAGCTCCCTTGATAGCTTGGACTAGTCTTGGTCCCTCTGTACTTGCTCTTGCCCCCTCAATCCTGGTCCATACGCCGTGCCCACCACTTTGGTTGTATATATAGACTTCATGCACACCAAGTAAGGATTTGCTCAGTAGTATGAGCCCCTGTGGTCAGCAAAACCTAACACAGGGCACTGCTGGCAAGTAGAGGCGCTAACTAAGGGGGACACTTAGCAACTTAGGATGGCTTGGCAACTAAAATGGCTTGGCAACTTGGCAACTAACACAGAATTGGGGAGAATAGACAAGTTAGCAATTTAGTGGACAACCATTGCTAGAATGAGATGTAAACTATGGGAATGTATTGTCCTGGTGCTACTACATAGTACAGTATTTATAAGGCACTAGGTTGCCATTGCTAACTACATAAGGTTAGTGAAAATAATTCAGCTTGTACACAAGGAATGGAAAAGAAGTCGCCAGCGGTGTATGTCAAAAACTTCAAGAATTGTGGCACAAGGGATGAAACCTGAAAATTTTGCCTGGGTCACTAATGGCATCTATCCACTAGTTAGACAACTCTTTAATCAAAGACCATAAGCAGATAAATGCATGGAGAGCTGTCAGTTGGGCTTGAAACCATCAAGGGGATGGAAGTCACCAGACATTGGACAAAGGCGCTGGAGTGGAGCCTATGCCAATGAACTGCCAGAAGCACAGGTTGCTTCATGATGCTCCAAGGCTTCTGATCAGAGGACTTGGTGCCTGCTGATAAGATAGGACTGATCTGATTGAGGTGCCAAATAATCTTGATGCCAGATGCTGCTGAAATTTGTGTTAATGTGCCCAGCCCTGCCAAGTACCTATCAACACCAACATAGTCTTCCTCTGCCTGGAGTTGTTTGCCATCCATGCTCTGAAAGGAGTGTCTGTCTAGGGAAATGAGGTCCACACTCTTCAAGATATCTGCCAGAGCAACCAGGAGAAACTCCAGGAGGGCTCTATAGCCAAGGCTATGCTGGCTCTCTACTCCAGCAAGACTGTTGGAGCCTGATTCTATATGTATGGAGGAGTCTACAGGATGGTCTTCTCACCTTCTGGGGTCACATCTACATTCCAAACAACTCAGAGCTCTGGAGGTGTATTGTTGAGCAGCACTACAACTCCTGGATTGCTGGATACTCTGGCCGCTGGAAGACACTGGAACTAGTGTCCTGGAACTACTGGTGGCCCTAGATGTCCTGATACATTGAGCCCTACACTAGCACCTGTGACCTGTGCCTCCAGACCAAGCCCCAATGCCACCTCCCAGTAGACTAGCTGCATCCACTCTTGGTACTGACAGCATGCTGAAGCATGGTCTCTGTTGACTTCATAGTGGAACTGCTGGACTCCCATAGCTATGATACTATCATCATAGTAGTGGATTTATGTGGCAAGCATGCTCATTTTATCCCCACTCATACCACCTGTTCTGCTATGGGCACCGCCAACCTCTACTGGAAGAATGTATGAAAGCTCCATGGCCTCTCTGATGCCTATGTCTCCAACCAGGGTCCACAGTTTGTGGTGGAGTTTACCTGCAAGCTTTACTGTCTGCTCCACATTGAGTTCCACATATCCACTGCATACCACTCCTAGTCCAATGGCCAAACAGAACAGGTCAACCAAGAACTCAAACATTACCTCTACCTGTTCTGCAATGAGTGGTAGGATGACTGGGATGAGCTCCTCCTGGAGGTGGAGTTCCAGTACAACAACCATGTTATCTCCACCACCAAGGTCTCCCCATTTCTCCTAGACACCAGATGCTACTCCAGAATAGAATTTGAACCTCCAGGATGGCAATCAGAAAATGAGTTCATGAACAAGTTCATAGACCAGATGCATGAAGCTCAAGAGGAGGCTAAGGCAGCCTTGACCAAGGCAAAGGACAACATGGCCCAGTACTATGATTGTGGATGGCTTCTAGCTCCCATGCACAAGCCCAGGGATCATGTATACCTGGATGGCTCAGACATCACCACTACATGGCCCTCCAAGAAGCTGTTCCAATGTGCCAGCTGCACCTGATCTTCAATGTAGTCAAACTTCTGCTAGCCCTGGACCTCATACCTGGATGGCAAGCACCATCACCACCACTCTTGGTCCTTGCCACTGAGGGTCTGGAGTATAAGGTGGAAAAAATTTTAGATAGCTGTCTATTTCACCACAAGCTATAGTACAAGGTCAAATGGAAGGGCTATGGTATTGAAGACATCTCCTGGGAGCCTGCTGATGGTGTCTATGCACTAGCCTTTGTCAGGGAGTTCTACCACATGCACCCCAATGCACCTCAGGCCATCCAGGGCATTTACCCCATCTCTCCAACTGATCAGGCTATCCAAGAGCTGTTTTATCCTGTGCATCAAGTTGCTGCACTCTAAAGGAGAGGTGATGTCAGGGGACTTCCATTTTGGGCTGGTTTACATTTTTCTGGACTTCTATTTTTGGATGACCAGAGCATTTTCCATTCTGGGGCTTCTGGAACTGTTCCAAAGCGGTCCAAGGACTCTGAATCTCCTCTGGTGTTAGTATTTAGGTGCTGTCATGCTGTATAGTACATTCCCATGCCTCTGCACCTGCACCTAATGCACTGCATCCTAGCAAAGGAGCCCTTAGACTTGTTCTCTTCAGATTTCTCTCTGCCAGGTAATTAGCTACATTGCCTGTTGTACCATACTGTTCTAATACACTTCAGATCCCCCTCTGCCAGTTGCATGACTTAGCTGCAACCCCTGGAGGTCACCCTTACAAGTGCCATCAAAGAAACTGTCTTGGTAGGCACTTAGTATTAGCAAAAGATTGCTTACAGTAAGCACTATCACTTCCATTATCTAATGCCATTGAATCTAAGATCAGGTGTGGCCAATTTTCCATGGGCATCAGCAAGGTGGCCCATGTATAATTAACTGGTCTTCCACAGGCCCCTTGGGCTATGATCCTGTGATTTGTCAGGCCAGGTGGTATGTCAGATGATACCTTTTCATGGTTCACAGGTGATATGGTCCCATGGTCAGCACATTATATCCTACATAAGTGCTGGTAAACAAACTGCATCTAATCCAGTTGCTCAATATAGCACTATAGCAATGAGTCCAGCCAGCATTGACATAGCTATTGCAGATTGAACTCTGCAGTTTCAAAAATTGAATGTGTGCAAACAAATGCAGAATGTGCAGCTATTTTAAAAATTCTCAATGCTCTTTATCAAAGACAACCCCTGACTATTACTCTGACCACATCCACAATTTTCGCCACCTCTGAGCCTTTGCACAGTGGCCTGCCAGTGGTATAAACACAATTCATTCATTTATTGTAATATACTGATTTTGATATGTTGACTTGAACCCAATCAATGCACTCATCAACACAACTTGTATTTCTGACTCATTGTGGAAACATTTTCAATATTTTTTATTTGTTTTTCTTCATAAATAATAGAAATAGTTTTATTGTGTTTTTTCCAAGAAAGACAAAGAGCTTTATGTAAGGAATATCTAATTATAAAATGATAACAGTATTCTGAGAAAAATAAAGGAATATAATTATAATATTTCTTAGGAAACATAGAAAGAAAAAGGATTTTTTTACTCACAGAACATTATATAAACATAATAAATCTGATTTGATCTTTTCTAGATTTAAATTTTGATTACTATATGAGGAAAACCTGTTAAAAGTCACATGACATGTTTCTAACAGGTTTTTCTCCAGAAACCCATAGAATTTCCTGAAGTGATGTTTGATCTAAAAGAAAATCAGGTTTTGGACAAAGTTGGTAAATATGTAGTGTGGAAAATAATGGTGACATAAGTGTGAAAAAGGAGATTATGACAACATAAAAAATATAGAAAAAAAGCAGTGACACCTACCTTCACACCAGTGACCATGCTTTACAGACTGAGCTAAATGAGCTAAAAAGTAATTGATTTTATAAACAAATATAACATTATAAAACTTGGAAACTATCACCAGGGGAATCAAGGAGTCATATTTCTACTCATAACTTTATACAGATGCCAATTCACAGAATAATACATATATCATGAATTACTTCAAAGCTTGAAGCCTCCTGCAAGTCCCATGACATTTGTAGGATCAACAGATTTTTTGAGTGCCTTCAGCCTTGGCACATTCGACCCATACAAACCCACCAATGGTGTATCATAAATTGCATAATTGGGATATATCACGACATCTGAGACATCCTGGCCCTCAGCTATAGCCACAGCTTTGATCTGTGCTGCGCTCTGCTTTATGGCATTATGAAATTCATCATCAGAGAGGGAGGCAATCCAGGCAAAATAAATGTTGAATGGAGAGAGGCCTTGCTTCCGTGAAGGTGGGTAAGCAGATTTAGAGCCATGTGAGAAGATTGTAGGGAGGAAGGGCTCGACATCATAAGAAATGAATGTTCCGCTCAGTAGACTTAACCTTGATCCCCAGAACTGCATGTCACATGGTCAGCATAAATTTCACTTCAAAAAATGTGTAGAACACATACGACAGTCTCGTTGTAAATTGCATCAAGCAGAGTTGGTGTGTATTCGGTCAGTGAAACACTCTGGAAAATAGCACTTCGTCCGAATTAGAATTAGCTGATGGCAATGAGTGCTGCTAAGTTTACACACCGCTCGCCAGATGTGGCACTTCCCAGCGAACCGCTGACGAAAGAGGCAAAATCTTGGGTTGATACGTCGTTCGTCAGGTGAGGAATGGCCAGGAAGCCGTCAAAGATGCCAGTGGGTGGGACAGGATCATCATAGAAAACTAGCAAAACAATTCCAGGCTACAAAACATCAGTGTCTCGGCTGACGACTTGATTGAATGCGCATACCTGTCCAAGAAGGAAGTTGTATGTGCCGATTATCGCAGCTTTCGGATCAGTTACTGTAGAAGAGAACTTCGCAATTTCTGCCGTGACGCTAGAAATGCGATCAGCTGTATAAACCATGGTACCAGCCTGCCAGGTGACTTTATCCGACACGATCAGAAGTGGAACTCGCATGTCTTACCCAAACTTGGCCCTGAGGGAATGTTTTCAGCGTGAAACGGGTGACGATGCCCTGTTTGTTCGTTCAAAACCGAAAGAATCATACTTTACAGATACACTGCTTACAAAGTTATTTATTCCTCCCTTGTTATGACTCGATAAGAAATTGGGAACAAGATCATTGAATGGCAAATTTACCTTCAGTCCAAAGAAGAGATCTGGATCTGTTGACTCCGTTACATTCACGATGTCCCCATTAGGTTTGACGAGCTCGAATGCTACGACAGTGTCAATCGTCAGACCGTGTTGGTTCGTCAACCATGAATAACCTGAATCTAACGTCAGCATATACAGGAAATAACTCGAATGGTCTGCCGAACCTCCTCCAAGCGTGAAGCCGGCTACACCAACGCCGCTGACACGCCCACCAACGACGTTGACCCCATAAGGAGCGAGTGCAGCATACACATCGTCCCAAATTAGCCCAGCGCCAATAACAGCTGTCTGTGTTGCAGCGTCATAGGTGACTTGGGAGAACGGCTCCATGCTGATGTGAACACCTTCGGTGGAGGAGAAACCGGGATTAGAAGCGTGCCCACCGCCTTTCACCTGAGATGCGATGTAGGTTCATGAAACGGTCAGAGAAAAGAGCGTACCGCAAACGGTGTCTGCGTGGATCCAACTATTTGAAGCTGGTAAAAAACATCCAAATGAGTTGTCGGTCAAATGAACCGAGGAAGATTTACGATTGTAGCAAGATCCTCCGCAGTCCCAGGCCTAACGCTACACTTTGCAAGCTGTGTGCTTGAAATTGCCCAGTGTGAGATATCAGCACTATAACGGCCTAGGAGATCGCCTGATCCAAGTCAACAAACAGCGCGCTCAGTACACTAAAAGAGATGACTATATCAAGGTTCTCACCTGGATAGAAAACGGACGTAGCAGTGGATGTTTCATTGTCAATCTGCGCACAAACGGGAAAGATTCTCTTTCTGAGGCCTGACTCATACGCTGTGGAATGAGCAGAGACATAGGTTGCCAAGGAGAATCCGGTAAAGATATAATCGAATAACATAGCTGACACAGACAAAATTCAGGACGCGTATCCGCTTGACATTTATACCAGGCCAGCAAATAATAATTGACACGAAATATGATCGATTGATAATTGAACCCAGGAATTGGCATCGCTTGTCAAAAACTTGAGCCAGGAAAACACAAGCCACATTCATGATTGTCGGCCCGAAAGAATATCCTGGAGAATGGGTCCCACAAATACAAAATTCGAGATCAAAATCACATCTTCCTAGGGCTGCATATCGCGAACACTCTCAATGTTTCACCATTGTGGTCAGCTCGACGAGTAGAATTGTGAAGGTCATTTCACGTCCGTGTAGCTGTTCAAACGGTCAAGACAGACCATACAGAAATGAAATCCGGAGGGCGCCTGGCTATGACATTCCAAACTCCGCTCTCTAGCCTTTCTTCTGCGACGTGTGTGTCACAGGTTCGTTCCTGTTGTTCCCGATCACCAAGAAAAATTGGGACTTCTTTTTTGTATAGGGAAATTCATCGGAGCAAGAGGCAAGAATTTTGTCCTTGATTTTGTAATGGTCGGGCGATATGTGTCAAAAGACTCATCATCAGTATACTTGAACAATAGCCGCGATTACAACGTACTTACAATAACCAATGAAGGGGCCCCGCAGGATTCTCCGAGGAAAAATACCAGGTTGTGTTTGGGAGAGCTGCTTCGGTTACTTTGTTCCGTCTGCTGCGTAGCTGCTAAGTAATACAAAGGGAAGCGTTGTGGGTAGACAGAATATTTTATCTACAATCGTGCCCATTTACAGTTCGGTTCTTGTCATGACATCTTCCCTCTGAGGGCAGAGTAGACTTAGTTAGAGAAGGTGATTGTCGTAGATGTTCCAAAGGAGTTGTTCCACTGTCACCCCCTCCTCAAGGAGCCTCGTGACCACGTGATCGTCGCGACGGACCCTTCAATTGGTTTTGTGAAAACTCTCTTTGAACATTGAACTTTAAGAAACGTCATGGTTTTCTCATCAGTCGGAAAAGTCGTGCGGAGGTCAAAAAAAAGGTTCTTCTCGGTTACTCCATACGGAAAGACGCATCAAGCCCCATTCCTGGAAATGCTCTGGCGTACAGCATCGCGAGTTGCATGGCTCGTTTGTTTCTGCCTTGATTTCTGTCTTCTTTTCCATCATTATCGTCCAACCCCGCATGCAGACAGCTCTTGTGTCGACCAAAAGTAAACGCTACTTGTCACCAGTGAGGCGCATCTCCTATGCTGTCCTGCACATGAAGTACATGTATCTCTTGTAGCTTGCAAAGGCAGAACCGATACTTCAAGGACCACGTTCTTTGAAGACGCTGCCTCAAGAGCCGACAAAGCGCGCGCTACTTATTGCAATCAATTATACCAACCTTCCAGAAAAATGCCGTCTCAAAGGCCCGCAACGGGAAGTAGAGGATTTTAAAGATCTGTTAATCAGTGAATTAATTCATCTCTTGCTAATCATCACCGACATTCATTCATCGCAACGTACTTACAGACCAATATCAATTCAAGCCGGAACTGATCACCATTCTTACGGATAAAGCAGGGACACCGGAAACCGAGCATCCGTCACGAGAGATCATCGTGAGTTCGAAGTCTTTGTCTTCTTTATCGGACTCGCTGATCCTGATGAAATCAAAGTTAAAGCATCTTCGGAAATTCTACGATGGCCAGATTCCAGGAGACCATTACGTCTTTTACTGTGAGCCCATCCCATATTTTGATGTTCGACCCGGGGACTACGAAAGTAAGAAGTTGCTGGACATGCTTTCCAACGCGAAACGAACGACAAGAAAGAGGAAGATGGAAGAGATGAGCGTACGTCTCGAAACTGCGAACTTTATGCAACTGTGACCTCAGAATCCGAGACAGTTATTTTGCCCAGCGTTGATACAGAATCCGAGACTCATGGTGAGCTCCATGAAGCATTATACAAGAGAGATACTCTTTGTGACGTTACTCGTCGCATGGATGTCGCTGACAAAGGCGCTGGTATCGTTGATGATGTACGTTTATTTAATACCCTGAGACTCAATCTGGAGCCGTCATCTTTCAGTTACTTCGAAAATATTTAGTCGAGCCTTTGAATCTCATGAGCCACCTGACTGTAAGTGGCTCATTGTGAGGTTTTTTTGCCAAGTAATGACAAGTACAAGGCCATCTTCGACACGTGTCACTCAAACACCCTCTTAGGTAAAGTCATTTGTTCTGGATGCCGTCACATGTCACATGTCGACGGTCTGGCCCCAGATTTACCCCATTATCGATGCAACCGGGTTTACAATTGGAAAAGCCTCGGTAAGTCAACAGCATTGAATGCCCTCAGTCCTATGTGATGTATCCATATTGATTGACAAGCTCCAGTGCGAAGGGCAAAACGCCGCTGTGAGATTCCACCACCTTATCATCACCTCCGCACTCACATAGTTCACTTAGGTTTTGAGATGTACGTCAGTCTCCAGAAACAAGAATTCTTTCAAGAATATATTATTCGCGATTTACTCGGGAGAATGATGCACCCCACCGATCAGATATGGGTTTGCAATGGATTCGGAGTTGAATGTTGCCGTAGGAAAGATATTGAAAACAACATCGTGAGCTCCCGATTTCTCCAGTATAGACGAACCTATTCAATGAGAAGATTTACAAGATATGTCTTTCTGCATGCAAAGACTCTCAGGAAGTCCTGGAGGATAGTCAAGTTTCGTCCATGACTAACGTCAGTTTCCATTTGTGAACACCTTAGACGTACTCACTGGATTGAGTTACACCAGAAATTAATCGAGGCGTTAAGTGAGATTGTTGTTTCACCTGGACTTATGCGGCCAGGCTCACCTGCTGCTAGAGGAAGTTCCCCATCCTACTCTCAAAAAATTGATGTTGATTCTGAGGTTGCTATTAAAGTTTCTGAGAAAATCGTGAGATTTACTAGACAATATAGTACCCACAAGGGGAAACCGGGAATGAGAGGAGGGGTTCCACAGGTGAGGATATAGACTTTACGTCCCGCACGGGTTGATATTAGTGATGACAACAGTTATCAAGCCTTTACCCGGCGGTACGTCTTTTTGGTCGATGGCTCCGATGCATACCAATCCTTTTACTAAGAACATGGACTCTGTCTTCTTTCTCTGATTTCCTCAAACTTTGATTGCCTGACTGCTGACTGTCTAAATTGCCTCATCTGCTACAAGTGCACTATCCCCGCATCCTCAAGCTATTATCATCGCCTTCTGTATGTTGTTGATTATGCCTTTGTCACGCTCTTTCAACCCTACTTTGTTTATATCTTGACTCATCCTATCAACATTGTCTTATGTTATGTTCAATGCTTTGCATGTATCTCGCTCACTTTAACATTTCTTGCACTTTTTATACCCTTAGGACTTAAATTGATTGAGCATCTATCCCAAGTATCTTTGTATCATGTGAAACATTATGTCTCATGATATATATGAGAACACTTCCTAGGCCTCTGTATCCCAGAGGTTGAAAACAGGACACCAAGATTCAGCTGTTCTTTTTACAGCTGTACTTTTTCCCGAGCAAGTGCACGAAATAACTTACAAAACTTGAGCATATTAGGGCAGACTTGGATTTGACCATGGCTTCGAAGTATGTATTTCTTTCGCTACCGGGGTCATAGATGTTATGTATAGTAATTGAGGATGATAAACACTTTTAAAGGTTTCTGGTCGCGTAACGGATAGCAGTGACTACGCGAGTCAGGCATTTCTGTTGTGTGATAAGGATTTTGTCAGCGCTTTTCATCTCATTTCTACTATGTTTTATGTATTCTGTGCTATGTTTGTTCAATATGATCGGCTACAAGTAATGTTATGATCTCTGCAGTGATGGCAAGCTTTCCCTCAAGAGGGTTTTGATGCTACCCTACTTGCCATTTTAGATAATTTCTGCAATACTCTCCATTGTCCGTGGTGTATCCTTGCCGACATGTCCATAGCTAGCTATCTAGCGCAGGTAGATATCATAATAGTAATATAGTAATATGATGTATTCAAATGCTATTACCTCGATGCGCAAATTATAAGCAAGTCCACTTGCTATAGTAAATCATCAATCATTGCGGAGGCGTTGTGCTGGTCGATGACATCCTGTGACTGAAAAGCTGTACGCTCTCCGAGGCTTTCATAAGGGGTAGGATCCAACTGGGCGGATAGCCGAGCAATGGACGTGATGAATGTCTCCATAACAGAACGCTTTTCGTTGATGAAGACTACGACCATTGGCGGGTACATCGCCTTGAAAAGCGGTTAGACTGTCTCCTCGAACTACTCTACTCTACTCACAGTGAACGCAAAATAAATAGGAAAGATGACCGACGTTGTCATACTAAAGCGACCTTGAGTATATGTGACAATGACATTTACGAGCTGTTGTGGGGGAATTGTTGTCACAAACTTATCGTTATGTCAAATCATACCTGAAATACACAGTAGAATACACCAGACTCCACAAGTAAAACCAAAATCCGGTCTGATGATTGCTCGATTGTGTTTAAATCGAGAGCTTTGGCGTATTTGCGAAACTTCCTGTTCATGGTTGGTCTGAGAGCTATAGATCTTGAATAATCCCGATGTCTGTACGTACCATAGCTTGAACCATATACATGAAGTGGCCACAGCATTTGTCACCGTAGAGAATGGAAGGAAGAGCCTTAAAGAGTCGGGGTCGATACCTGATCGATCCATCGGTACATCTCCTAGAGTGGACAAGACTGCCGCCTGGTAATCAAAAAAGACGAAGCTGGTCACGGAAATCGCTATCTCTAGAACATCAATAAATTAAGGATGCTCAGGGTTGGTAGAAATGACCTGCAGTTCCAAAGAAGATACCACGAAGGACTATGCTACTCCACCTGTTCTCGGAGCACAAGGAAAGAGCTCTCCAAACGACCATTGCGTCGCTTATCAAAGGCTGAAGACATAGTCACGAAATCGTGTATTTGCTAGGAGTAGAAACATGATTACCATTAGTTGCGTCGATATTTCCTGGAGTATCACCACAGCTAGAATTGGTTGATGTTTTGAATGTGTGGAAGTTGATTGATCCAATGTCAGTAGAAAGATTGCAAAGGTGATCCCAGAAATAAGAACAAGCAGGAACATATTTGCGACACAAACACAGAACACTATCAGGCTTGAGCGCATACTGAGTCCGCGTCGCCTGTAAAATGGTGAATGAATCACGGTCAATATCGTCGATGAAAACTTGTCATACTTCAGTTTTACCACTGCGCGAAAGAATAATGGCAGCGAAATCCCTAGGGTAAAAAAGTATCATCATACTAATATCTGAAAATGGCATGGACATCTTCAAACCACTTAGAAGGGATAATATTGTCAGTTTGACAGCACTAATTCTGATCTCGTGGACTGCGAGCAATGCGGAAGTCATGCTATGCAGGTTATTGTGACAGGGATAACTCGAGGCTTGGGTATTCCCTGTCCCAAGTTTCATTTATAGGCCACTTACTCGTTCTTAAGCATGGAAACCATCATCCTTATGCCAGCAGTTCACATCATGACATCAAGCAACAGTAGATTGTAGTTTAGCGAGTTGAGCAGGGAATAAAGCCCAAGATCAATAATTCTAGCTGTCACGTCATAGTTGCATCGGGGTTGCACTACAACAGCACTGCCACAAAGTCTAGCAAGTGGTGGTGAACGTCCGATCCATAACAAATACTAGTACGTGTTCCAAGTCATCAAATGACCGCGGAACTTGAGCCATACATAGACAAACTCTGTGATGGCCATTGAATAGATAAATCGGCACCTCCATTGTGAGGGAGGTATATGAAATCTGACAGGGTGCTCTTTGTGGTCTGCACTCCAAGAGAGTGCGGGCAGGAAATGAAATCTTGTCACCATCATGTCAATGACGCTGCATGAAGGTGAAGTTGTAGGATATAAAGATCGCTGTTAGATGAACACCTACCATAGCTGAATTTTACCATGTTACATATAGTAGCCATGTTAGTCATACTCAGAAGAAATGATTGAAATTATCGGCTCAAGGCGATTACTCGAGCCCATATCCCTTGAACCAAGAGATACAGGCTATATATACAGAATCCTATCAAGAATGGTCAGCATACTAGTGAAGTCTGGGCCTCGACATGATCAAGGGGGGAAACAAGTACCCCTATCTCTTCCCAAAGTCTCTCGGTGATGATGGCATTATTTGTAGTTCAAGGATTCTGTATTTTATGATCGTGACTCGAGTACCTATCGTCATCTATATTGTCAAATTCTGACTTGCGTACAAGGCTGCGTTCGGACGTTTTGCGAAAGAGAAGAAGAAAAGAAGTATTAAATTACCCAGCGGATATAGGATTTTAGGATTTTCGGACAAGGTGACTGCAAGGACAAGACGAATGATAATTACCTTGGCACATATCGAGTCTGCGTTACCTCCAAAATGTGAACGAGCTCACAGACTTGGCTGGATACGACAGACGAGGAAAGAGGATTCCTGAAATTTCAACCTCAATAGCGGATTGGGAGAATATTCGTACCACAGAATAGGGAGAACACAATTAACTCATGAATTGGGACCGTGGTCATAAGATAAGTTACTCCTTCCCTACGCAGGAAAGATCAACTAGCGGACTCGGCAATCGACATCCCTGGGTCTGTCAAAAAAAAGAGTATTATACTGATGATTTCACTCACCATATCTATCACTTTCTGCTCATCTTTGAACGACTCACCCCCATCGGTGTGTTTGACAGATTATCATGTGAATGATGAAGTTGCAATTTGCATTGTTATTACAATATAAGTGATAAGATCCAGAGCGAGAAAATCAACAGAAAGGAGCCAACCCCTCACTGTCACAGGGTTACGTCACATCAGTCACGCTTTGCGTCGGCTCCAAGTGACGACTCGTCTTCAACCCAAACTGGAATAAGCTCTAGTTTGACGGTATCGGCAATTTACATCATGGTATGGCTTGGTTGGAGTCCAAGACAGAAGGAACCCGACGCAACTTCGCGCCAAGACCGACAGCATTGCTGGGAGGCCAGAGACGCGTACTTTGCTTGCTTAGATCGTGAAGGTGTTGTCAAAGCGGGTGAAGAAGGTAAAGCATGCTCCTCAGAGAGCCAGAGATACCAAGAAAACTGTGCAAAGAGCTGGGTATGTTCGTCGTTTTTCCAATGATCGATATGTTTTGTGACTTTAACGAGATTGAGTACTTCAATCAGCGAAGAGTGATAGCAGAAGCGCAGAAGGACAGACTCGCACAGGCTAACACCCAGGCTCAGAGTGCTAAGCGGTAGAGTTATAAATAAGTACGTTTCATTCAAGTTGGTTGAGGTACTGACTCGTGATCTCGTTTCCTAGGTTCCAGTATCTTTTTATGAAAACGTATTCATGACACGCACCTACTCGCCTACTTTCAATCTTTGCGAGCTGTCCTTCTACCTTCGACCTCGCCGCCACTCAGGGGTGATAGGTGTTTCAAGTTGCCTTTTATGTCCATCATCTTTGGCATCCTCGCATCAGCATATCTGCAATACACAGCACCTGTGACCATGTAAACACGTCAAAGGCTGTTTCTTTCAAACAGTTCATCTGCCCGGTGGAGTAGGAGAAGCTCTACTGTGACCCGTTAACTGACAGTTGGTCTGATTTTTTCACTCAACAATGCATCGCACCTCTTCGATCATCTCTCGTTTGACCGTAACATTCGGATCCTGAAAAACAACACCCGGAGTAACTTAAGGGAAGTGAGTCGCTGAAAACGTACGCAACGGAATGCATGAAGTTGTCACTCAATGTTCTGTCCACCAGAGTGAAATGTGCCGCAGGATTCACGTCGGTATTATTTAGCTACCGAAAGCAATCAACTAAGGCCTCCTCTGTTTCAGAAATGATCATGGCTATGACGGGAAACTGATTACTCTGAGGTGCGTGCGAGGCGCTTCTTTGATTGATGCCCCGTCTCTTTCATGTTTCTCCCATTCAAGGCTGTTCGTAATGTGCGATTTTCCGTTATCAGTTGATCCCATGGTATTCCAGGTTTCGGGATTTCAGCCGCTTTTCGTAGCTTCTTCTCACACAGTCCTATATCGGCTTCTGTTACTTTCTTACCCCTGAGAGTTAGCCATTACTGTCCAGCCTTGAGGTGTTATGAAAATCCATTTGTGATCATCTTCTTGCCACGGATTGATTATTGTGACCGGGTGACCGGGTTCTGGCCCGGAATATAACACTTAAAAGCTTACCCCAATCATGAGAGATCCTTAGCTCAGCTCCCTGACACTCCTCAGATGTTACCTACGAAGAGCGGCAGGTCGTATTCTGATTTCTTCACCTCAGGTTTTCGTGCTATGATGACTTCATCTCGTCGTTTTGCCATGCCTTTATCTCCCAACGAGAATGACCTGCCTTCTCAGCCCACTTCTCCCCCCAAATCATCACGCCGTCATAGCAAACTTGTTGACTTTGCAAAACGACATTCACGCCCTACTTCTATGATCCTTTCGCGCTCTACGTCTCCTCAAATGCAGACTACTTCCTCGTCATTATCTACCCCGTCCCACGAACGTCACAAGAGACGTTCGTCGATAATAAGCTTCTCAAGCCGGCTTTTCGATCGCAAGGGCAATGCGATTCTAGATAATTCTCTGTCCTTCAGCAGCTCTCCATGCAAAAATACGTGTGAGCTGCTCGACTCCATGGTTTGGATCACAACTGGTGGCCCATATACGCTAAAGAGGTAGATAGACCATGTAAAATCTTTAATGAAGTACCCGCTGATCGACTGACTACCTTAGTCATGAAGATTCAATCATGTCTCGATCAATCGATCCCTTCGCCTCATCTCCCGATTCGAAGTCTTTTTTCTCTGATTGGACTGAGAGCCCTGCATCCTCAAACCAGTCTTCGAAGGGAAAACGTGAATCCTTCCTTTCGTTTTCGGGGGGATCGTCCTCTGATCGATCCTTCTTGCATCTCCCAAAAATACGCCGTCGTGAACGTCCTACCTCCGTACAGACGGCGCCCCTTCCAACTACGTCCCGCCGCTCATCCTATATCGCTTTCCCTCCTAGACGAGATTCATGGATACATGGGGAGGAAGTGATGGAAGAAAGGGACATGGCTTTCTTTTGGCAAGGTCCTGGACACATCGTTGACGACATTATTGAGGAACAACCAGGGTTGGATCCCGCCCAAAATATCGACTGGCGACAGTTCCATCTGGACGTACTGCCGCATGAAGCTTAACTAGATGTGTGTTTTCTATTTAGTATTCTCTGACTACTTGTTGTATAGACTACAGAGATCCTTGTAATTGTAATCGTTTGTTGTACTTGTAATACTTGTGGAGACCATACACACACACCGCATATATATGTTCAAGTTACAACTGGCTTGCTAATACAAACCAGCATAACATCTCGACCTTGCAACTCGCCCCATCGTGCAGATGCTGAGTAACCAAAAAGGAGTTTCATCTGGTATTTATTCAAGGAGGATAGTGTACAACAAACACTAGTATACAGCACAGCTATATCTGACATAACATAGGGAGATATCAATATAATATGTAGCATAGTAACAAGATGCACCGAGACATAGATCAGCAGATCATTGTGAACGGAGTTTGAGTGCCAGATAAAGACTAAGCATCATAAGAATCAGCAATCTATCCTGACCGAAACGGGAGCCACCTACAAGATGCGGAAGATGAGGAATATCGATACAAGGATTGCTGCCCATTTTCCGTATGACACCGTTCCAATTTCAAGATAAGATAGTACATCTTCTCCAGACACCGTGCAGGATGCAGGCGTCGAAGAAGGATAAGCACATGTACATGAGCCGTTTGGCTGTTTTGGACACTGGAAAACAAGTCCGCGAAGATCCGACTGAAGGACCACGAAGTTAGCTTCAAGCTTATCTGAATCGTCCTCCAACCCACATTAGTAATGAGTTCGAATGCGTATTTCTGATAATCCATGAAATGGAAAGAAAAATACCAGAACCTGGGGAGCGATCGGGCTTTTATACTGTGAAAAGGTCAATACAGGGTGAGACAAGGCTCTTGAAAAAGAAATACGAACAAGTAGCCCCCAACACTCATCCAGAATCCATTTATGCTAATGAATATGAATGGCATGAAGCAGCACAAGCAAAGAAAGTCTTACAAAGCAGAGATTGCCAAAGCGGCCACGAAGACGGGAAGGATTGAGGCGACCACAAGGACTTGGCTTTCAGCAACGAGGATGGCCAAGAAGAGGAAAGCCAGGAAGCGGAAGAAGGCCACAGCTCCAGAGTGTAGACCCTGAAGGGAAGAGATAAATTGAGACCTGTGCGATGACCCAGGAAACATAACACCTACAATTGCCCAGTAACAGATGAGGGTAAAGAGCACAGTACAGCCGAAAAGAAAAGGGATATTGACCAACGTATTTGCGATTACGAAAGGAAGCGCGCCATATAATCCATTCTTGCTTTCCCTATAATATACTGATCTTTCTTCGAGGACTACTTCTATGAGCTAAAAGACTGAGGTAAGAGAATCATAGACCTACAACTAGGGATCCCAGCAACGGACATCTAAAGACACATTACGATAGGATGCCGTGAAAAGAAGTTTAGACTCACAAATGCTAAAAAGGCTACACTGTAGAAGTGTACAGATAACCTATCGTTGATTGTAGAGTCCTTGTGACCAAGGTGGATCCATATTGTCCTACGACGAATTTCATAAAAATCCTGGAAAATCACTAGACCCTACTTACGCAAGCATTAGGCCCATGCCTGCCGAGCAATCAGCATAGGAAAGGCAGATGCTTGTCTTAACGCACCTCCGTACATAGCCGCCCGAACACCGTAGGCTAGAAGGTTTCGGGAGTAATTCTTCGTCGACCTCTCTGCGAGAACAACAGTGTTCCAGAAAAGCGTTCCCAAGACTCCAGCTTTGCCATGCTCGTTCGCGGTAACTGGTTCCCGGCTTCTAACATATTCCTCCCCCGAGCTGACAGACTGGGTTACAGATTTTACAGTAGAAAGATAATATCCGCGAAGATCATCTGCACCAGCGACTTTTGACTCGGTTGTCATAAAATCGTTGTTCAGAAAGTTCATGGCGTGCTCGACCGGAGCATGCTGAGATAATTAAATCATCATAAGAAGAGATTAAAGGAATAACGTACAAATCTTCCAACCGGTCGACCCCACCGCTCAAAAAATCTTTCAAGGTCCTCGACAGGGCCCGAGTAACATGTCTTTCCACCCGCAAGCAACAAAAGATTAGTGAACTGGGTGAGAGTCTCGAGTGATGGCTGATGTATGGTTGCGACAACGATTATCCCCTCTGCGATAGCTAACGTTCTAATGGCAGACATAACCTCTCTTGCCGAGGTGCTATCAAGCTTTGATACACATCAGTTCGAGTGTTACAGCAAAAGTAAAGAACTCACACCGGAAGTAACTTCATCGAGGAATAGAATGCGCCTAATCCAAACGTGTAAAGAAATATTCGTTGACGCTATTTGAACAATGATCGAAGCTTACGGATATGTCACCATGGCGCAAGCAGCCGTGACACGACGCTTCTGCCCTAGTTTTTAAAGTGACATTGAGCAGAGCCGAGAAGAGGTAGATGAGAAGAAACCGTACCGCCGGAAATCCCTCTTGAGATTGGTGTTCCGATTTGTTGTTCGGCACAAGATTGAAGGCCGAGGGCGGCAACTACACGGCTGACCCGCTCGGACACTTCTTTACGGTGTAGTAACGGAAGACTATATCAAACGTTGAATAGACACAGGACTCGAGTTGCACCAAGCTCGATTGGCTTACTGCAACCGGAGCGCGTAGGTTATGGATTCCCGGACAGTCAAAACACCAAGTAGTGCGTCTTCTTGCTCGACAAAGTTCGATATGTGATGCATGCTACGAGCATCGATCACACGATTATTCAGTCGCACCTATCCATGGAAGTTGTGAGGACAGAAACCGGTAGATCACACTGGACTCCAATGGTACTAAACTCACAAAGGATTCTCCAGTAGCAGGCTTTCGGAATGCCATCACATCAAGGAGCGTACTCTTCCCTTGAAGAATATCATCATCCATCAGCCTTCACGTCTTGTCTAGGCCTACGGTGGTGAAAACTTGCCTGCACCGGACGGGCCCTGGAAAAGTAGTAGTTTTTATCGTAAAACTGCTGGTTGAGGGTATTCACCATGATTGCTAGGAGCTCTCCTGCCTTGATTTCAACGGACACATCGTCGAGTAGTTTTCTCGATGCGCCACCCTTGACTGTGACTTCATAACATAGGTGCGAAAAGGAGAGGACAGAGTTCGCCATGTGGGCGCAGGCTGGGAGAAGGAAGCGAGCAAGATCAGGGGGAATTTATAGCAAACAGACTAAGGCTACTTATACGGACAATTGAATTAGCAGAATTGATGGACTAATTCTCAAGGTAGGGCTAAATGGAATCTTTGCAGTGTTTGATCGGGTTCAGGGCATGAGTTCCGTCGGCCTGTGATAATAGCCGTATTTAAACATAAGGTGGCGAGCAACTGTGCTCCAATGCGTTACGTGCCTTCTCTTCAGTACCTCGGTCCAGAGAAATGATTATGTGTCAACGAAAAAGGTCATACGCCATCCCTGAGGCCCCTGATACTTACGCTATTAGAGGAAAGTTTCTAACTGAGAATGAATTGATCGATCGACCAAACTGGATCCAGGTACGCTGCTCTAACATATCTGAATATATTGAACTTTCCGAAGGCAGCCAACGAGACACTGGAATCGTGTGTTGCATTCCAACACGTCACCTTTGCCCTCCAGGGACAGGTCAGTTTTGGGAAGGTCGACCACAAATTTCGTACACTTTCAATAGACTCTGTCAGAAGTGTACAGACGTTGACTCGGCTATCTCCAGTAAACAAAGATATGTAATTCTATTTTTATCAATCAATTAGTAAATTGAAGTTCATTATCTTTATACATACATCTCGCTTTCTCACATTTATCTCGCGTTCGGCATCGTCTACGCCTGGTACTACTTGCGGATATAAACTGGGAAGCTTGAGAAGTCATTTTCTTAACTGATTATCACTGAGGGAAATAAAAATTCTAGGGCCCGATAGGGGTCAGTCGTGATCCATGAGGTAACAAATACTGGCCAATTCTGTGCAGATTCGAATTTCGAGATCTTCGAATGTATATATGTTTCCTTTTTCCAGTTTTGTCAACTTCAGAAGGGATGCCATGGACATGAGTCATTTTTGGAATGAAATGTGACCAACTCCGCAAGTGCTTCATGAAAATGACCTTTCAGTCACTCTGATACAACAATTTATGAAGAGTTGTATAGAGAGACAATATGGTGTGCTCTTATCTGAGCTTCGAGATGCATGAGCCATAGAATCCCTCAGAGCTTGTTTGAAGTGCCGTATTACATGGATGATTCTGTCTGTTGAACCCTCACAAAGTTATGAACCCCAAAGTATCCAAGTAATAATTAGCTAGTTGTGACATAAATCAAAGATTATTATCCTCACCTGTGTGTGACTTCTGCTACCGGCATGATGGGATAAATCTATTTGTGAACCCCTCGAAAGTTATGAACCCCTCCATTTCAAGACGATAAGCACTGGTCACAATCAGTCACGAATTACCAGTTTTGTACTGTCCTTCCGTCCGACCTCGCTGCTGCTCATGTCATCGCCGCTGTTGATACGCACGCGTCTCATCACACTGAATAACAATGCGTCGGATCTTAGGTGTTTTCTGCAGAAGAATCAGGTCAAACCCTTGGTAAAGGTAGTAGGCTGCGAGACTGAAAATCTGATGATACTGTGCAGTAAGTTTGAGGTTTGTTTCAGTGGAACGCAGTCAGATCTCAGACAGCATCGGAAGACTTGAAGAGTTACTAGTAACCAGCTTCAGCCTTGGTCACTGTAGTAGGCTTGTCTGCTTGGCCCCAGGTGTGTTCTGAAGTAGCCAAACACGTTGCAGTGGCAAGGGCTAGAGTTGGAGCTTAGGGGTAAGCCCAACAGAGTTAAGATAATAAATACCCAATTTATGCCACACCAACAATTCAGAACTAATTATCAATTAGATATGTTAGGTTCACAAATAGAATTATCCAGTTCCTCAGACCAACCTCAGACTCAGCCTCTGAAGACAAACCAATAAATTGATACATTATCCTTCTCTGTGCTAAGTACTTATCTAGTACTTATCCTCAAGAAATGGTTGCGGTTAAGATGAAGTTCTCATAAAACAATGTAAGAACTCAAAGTTGCATTGATCATGTATCAACCAAGGAGATGCAGAGAGAAACTAAACCATCAGGGAACTTCCATCTCGATGATCTCCCTCTAGGTAAGTTAGTATGTTGTGAGAGGGACATCTCTTCAACAAAGATCTCCATCTTGTTTGATGCGACTTTGCATCTGAATAATGGTGTGGTTCATAAGCTTCAGGGTTTGCAAATAGAATTATCTGTATTTGATATTGATATAGGGGAAAACTGAAAGAGGCCTATCATGACGAAAACGTTGTAATATGATTATGCTTCATTATAATTTGGAGGAACATTATACTTGTGAGGCAAGATGAGATGAAGTGGGATATTTGAATCATCCTTGCAACATCAGTTTTTGTGACATTTTTAGTCTCATAGTGTGCACAAAGTTGGGATGCATAGCTTTGGAGCATATCATTATAAATGCTGCAGATGTATTTTCCAGAAGAATCCAAGAAGAGTGACATATCTCAGTGTTTCAGCTGTCAAATCCAGACATCACTAGCATATTGAAGCACATTGAGTTAACAGGAGTGTGGTGCACAAGGCCATAAACTTCTGGAAACTTCCCTGATACATTCACAGACACCCTTGCTGAAAGTACCGCTGGTCAGACAGGCTAATTTATTAAGCCATGCTCATCTTATACTCCAATCAATAACCTGGGAACTAACTGACTCTACTATTTGAGTGACTGTATTTGGAGACTTCAGGGCTTCATGGGTAGATATGAGTTGCCAGCTTGATACATGGTACAGTGCAGATATGTAAAGTACCAGGATGTGGGGAGGCATCCAGTCATGGACCCTCATTGTACATCCATTCATCAAGTTCTTGTCTCACAGATTTTATCTGACCTTACAATATGGTGCATCCCCCTACTGGACCACCCAAATACTTCGATAACAGAATCAAGCAAACCTCAAAAACATCTGTCAACAATTGGCATGACATACCTACAGATATCTGGACAGGAGCACAGGGACCATGTGATGGTTGTCTCAGCTGACTGCCATGTCATGCAATGGCTGCAAAGTTGACTTTTTCATACACAGCAAATTTGAATTCAATGGAAATCAATAAGATTGACTTGTGATAAGATGGAACATTCATGTTACACAGAGCCAGATACATGTATTTTGAGCTCACGTTGAAACAAAGTCCAAAAACAAAGAAATAATGATAAATCATGAGTTCATGATGAGGATAATAATGATTGCAAATGCAGAAAACATATGAGAATTGGGTAAGTCATGACAAAAAGAGAAATGTAAGGGATTGTAGATCATGATGTTGTATGAGATAATGTCAAACAACATGTCCCTGGCATTTATTGATCAGATTGCAAAGTCTAGCCTGTCCAAATGCCATATCACCTCCTGTAGTTCCATGTACAGAAGGTGAAATAGCAAACTTTGTCGAAGTCTGCCCAAGAATCTGTCTACCCAAGTCTGGCTGCACTTTGTTTACAATTGGAGGAGGCTTAGCAGAAGTCAGACATGCAAGGGATGCTGTGGAAGAAAGTGTAGGGGTTGCATGCAAGAACAAAATAATGGCAGGCATAGAGGTTGACTTGACAATAGACCATGAGCCCCTGCTTACCAAATTGACCAGGTTATGTTCAAGGTTCTGTGTAAGGATGGCTGGAGCACTGGCTGTCAGAAGGGACTTGACAGATGATTGTTCCGGTAGCCTCAGGGTAGTGGCCTTTGCCAGTATGCATTTCACTACAGGATCTGGAACACAATTCTGCAAAGGCTTTGATGGGGCTAGATTATTAGTTCATTCCATACTAGGGTCAATGGTTCCAGTTCCTCAGAATGAAGTGATTGCCCTGTATCCTCTGTGCACAGATTGTACATTACACTTAGCCTCTGGATTGCATTGATGGGTGGGAAGGGCTGCCAAATGTGATGTTTCCATGGTTTTGTTCAAATTTGGCAATTCAAATTTCACAATAGGTGCTTTACCAGTGTTACTGTCATGATGTTTAGTTTCAAGTATGTCAAAAGCCTCAGCTGTTGGAGGGGGCATCACCTTATGAGATGGTGCTCTTTGTGTAACAGGCACCAATGATGAAAAGGTGGGTGGTGTCAGGGGACTTCCATTTTGGGACCTCCGGAATTGTTCCGGGGCAGTCCGGAGATTTCTGGACTTCCATTTCAGGACGTTCTGGAGCTATTTCCATTTTGGGACCTCCGGAGTTGTCCAGGAATAGTCCGGAGATTTCCGGACCTCCTCCGGGGTTAGGGTTTAGGCGCGGTCATGCTGTACAGTACATTCCCA
>JAGGAU010008374.1:1222-33266 GCA_017657275.1 Termitomyces sp. T108 | reverse complement strand
GGTGTGAATAATGATGAATGACTGTGTATTTGTCCCTTTGCTGGATCTTGTAATCAGCAGCCATCTCACTGCTGGGTCCTATCATTAAAAATGATAGCAAATGAATGCGAAAGAGATAGGGAAGCCAGACATAAGCCAATGTTTCTTTTGGCCATAGTTGAGGAGACTGCTAGATTTTAGCAGGCATCAGTTGCTGCATCAGTAGAGGATGTCACAACTGGTATGGAGCAGCTAGCTCAGACTCATTATATCATGACCCACTCATCTCTTCTGACACTCCAACAAACTTACGTACTTCTACCTGCTTGTATGAGTCATTGCAAGCATGGCATGACTGAGATTTAACAATCATAAGTTACCACTCCTATTTGGCTTAACCTATCTGAATGGCATTATAGCTGGTCAATCATCTGAATGCTGATTTTCTAGGTAAGACTAAAAGGTAAGTTAAGCTAAACTTACACAAGGACCACAGGGTGGAAGTATTGAAGTTACTTGCAAGATCTCTGGTCTGTTACAGGCCAATCTAAGCAAAATTTGACATGCTTATAGTAACTAATATAGCACTAATCTAATCCACAAGTGCAAGATTCTTTTCAATAGTGATACGTTGGTCTCAAACTTGAGACCAACATAAGGGGAATAAACATCAAAATATACCCTAAAAACAGCTGAAAACTGTAGGTGCAAGACGTACCTTTAGAATAGTTATAAAATAAGAGCTCCAGTACAAGAAATGATACTGCCAGCAAAGCAGTAGTAATGGAGGAGGCTAGCCATCACTGCATCAGCCTGCAGCAATAGCCAACAAGGGTGGCTGTGCTGAAGGTTTGATCTGTTGATCTCAGATCATGATCTAAGATCAAAGCATCAAACTTTTGTGATACCATGCCCTCTGCAACCAACCAATACCTCTGGATGGTCATCCTGGACTTCCTTGACCTTGCCAGGACCTCCATGACTCCATGAACAACCATGAAGGAAGCAAGGGACAAGAAGGGAGAGAGGATTGGCTGGGATAAGGCCAGAAAGAAGGGAGTTTAGCCAGGAAAGGCTGAACTATTCCTTTGGCAGGGTCTAAATGTGCCAAGATGACTGTTGGCACCCCCAGGTACATGAAAAAGTGGAGGAATTACATGAAACACATGTGGTCCATGCATGTTGATGGAAGTATAAGAAGGAAGACAGATTAGGGATTTCAGAGAAGCAATGTACTTGCCATGGCTCAAAATTCCCAGGGAGTGGATCTCTTAGGCTCAGGAGCTTGTACTAGTCTTCAGGCTTTTATTAATAGATTATTTGAGCCCTATTCTAAGTGTGACTTCCATTGCTTCTAAATTAAATCAATAAAATTTATAACTCACTACTTCTAAAGTGTGCATCATCATGTAATGGAGCTCTGAGTAACTAGTGAAAAGAATCTTGTACAATCAAAGTCAGACTTCAATTCCACTTGAGTCAGCTTTGCCCATTGTCAGAGGTCAATTTTGCATCAATAGTATTGCATCTGAGCATGGTGTCAGAAGCTAGGGTGCAGTGAGAGGTGCATAGCATACAAAATTATGTTAATTACATGGTGCCACTGTTGTCAACTAATTTAGTCTTTTTTGTTGCATTTGTCTCTCATTGGTCAGCATTCCTGTTTCTATAGCCTCTACTTTTATTCTTCATGGTCAGCTTTTAATACTCTATCCTTGATAGGTTATGGGCATCACTTGTGCATTGACTCAATCTAGTTGTTTTCTTTTCATAGGAATTTCCACCATCCCTTCCATTGATTATAGCACTTTCTCATTATAAAATGCTTTTCACATTCAATCTGGACAACAAGTTTACTAGGTCAAATTATGATGCTTGAGTCATAGAGCTTGAAATGACATTCATTGGACATGATATTCTGGCACACATCAAGAGTGAGATTTTCTGCCCCAATGATTCTTTTTAGTGCTGCTATTTAGCACAAAGATAATCAGTCAACTCATGCCACCCTTTACAAAATCTTCTCCTCCATCAACATCATCCATGCCCATTTCAAGAACACTACCTCTACTTAAAGTGCTAATCCATCTGGACCACTCCAAGAATGAATTGCAAAAGGACACCCATGCAAAGTGCTTTGAACTCAAACAGTGTCTTTACAACTCCATTCATGACATTAAGCCTGTTTCAGTATACTTTGAAGATATTATCACTGCCTATAAGCTCTTGGTCATGCTCTTGCTGTTGTTGATGTTGTCAAAACCAATCTTATAAATCTTTACTCTGACTTCTTTCTTGTTTGCACACTCTTCACTACTCAGGCAGATGAGCTCATCCTTGCTACTGTGAAAAAGATCCTCACTGATCAGGAGGACATGCAAATTACCCTCAATCCAGATGCAGCAGAAAAAGTTCAGGTAATGTATAGCAGAATGAAGAAGAAGAGAAAGGGTTTCCAGGCTGATTCAAATAATGAAAGACCACTGAGGTATGACTGGCTCAACTCACAAGTGTCAGGTTCCGTTGACTGTGGGGGCTTCTTCCTAAGCGAGACCTTATGAGGCGGACTCAAGGTAGCTATGGGCACAAAGTCCTACGTGTTTTACAAGGTCCGGGGTTAGTTCCGGGGTTAGTAGGGGTGAATCTGACTACGTGGGGGGGTCAGTGGGGTCAGATCTGGGCTGTGGGAGTGAGTCCGGGGCTATGCTGGGGTTCCGGGGGTACAAGGCGCAAGTCCGGGGTTACAGGGGTGAGCCCAGGCTTGGTCCAGGGAAGGCGAGGCGAGGTCGGGACGAGACGAGCCATGGAGGAAAGAGAAATGGTAAAGGGAATGAGAATGAGATGAGATCGAACCAAAGAAAAGGAGTCAAGGACGGAAGTAAGGAAAAGGGACTGAGAAGGAAAAAGGGACTTGGAAGAGACAAAATAGAAATAGATAGGAATAGGCTGGGGAACTGAGACGAGTCACGAGAGTATGAGGCAAAGAAGACAGACAAGACAGATTTGCAATATCAACACTACTGGTACAAGTTGTCTATGTAGACCTTAAGTACTAGGGACTCCGGGGTGGCGGGCTCAGCCTGGTTCCATGTTGGGTGTTGGGCGTGATCGCCAGGGTGATCGCCGGGTGATGCGGGTGATGGGGGTCGGGCCGTGACTGCGGGTGTCAGGCGTGATCGCCGGAGTGATTGCCGGGTGATGCTGAGGTGACCTGTCTGAGGGTGGCCTGTGTCACGGGAAGTTCCGGGTCGGTGCGGGGCGTTTCCGGGTTGCGGTGATTGCCGGGCGTCAGGGTCGTAGAGGCAGCAAACTCGGGAGTGACAGGTGTCATGATGGGCGGCAGGGCAGTCGTGATGGGCAGCGGGGGCGGTTGGCGTTGTCCCGGGGGGTGCGGGGTGTTGGTGGTCTTGTCCTGGGGTGGTGGGCAAGTTCCGGGAGTGGGTCGTGACAACAAGGCAAGGATGCATGCCATTGTTGTAGCTTTCCTGGACACCACTCCTTCTGATGTGTTGCAGACATGCTTCAAAAGATCAAGGACAAAGTCACAGCTAAGGAACATTGCCAACATTGCAAATGCTCCTCACTTACCTCCAATTCTGATGTTGCCACTGCCAAATTTACTTATGTTTTCTCCAACTCTAACTGTCAGGTTCCGCTGACCACAGGGGCTCAGACCACCAGGTGAATCCTTACTTGGCACGCGTGAAGTCTATACACACAACCAGAGTGGTGGGTGCAGCATACAGACCAAGATCAAGGGGCATGAGTGAGTACAGAGGGTCCAAGACTAGTCCAAGGGGCTATTGAGGGAACTCCAGGGTCCAGGAATGAGCTCCAGGGCTGAGAATAAGTCCCAGAGAAGTGGGAACTGGTAGGCCAGGGTTCAGATGCAGGACTTGCTAAGTCCCGGGGTTAGGGCTTGAAGGGGAGGGGTGAGGGGCAATCAAGAGAGTCAGAGATTTAGAGATGGGAGACAAGGAGGAAAGGAAGAGAGAGAAAAAGGGAGAAGGAAACTTAGAGAAGGAGACTGGGAGAGGAAAAGCAAATGGATTGAGAACGAGACAAGTGATAAGAGAGTAGGAAGTAGAATGTGTTGAGTATAAGATAAACCAGGAAATGGAGATGAGCTAGGCAATGTCACAATCCGCCACCACCACTGCACCGCCAACCACTGCCGGTACTCAGCCCTGGCCCCGGTACCCTCAACCTCACAGGGTCAGCTCCACAAACCCTGGGCCCAGACCGGTCCTCTCCAGTGGCCATCAACACATCAGCAGCCATCAACACCATCACCGCCTGTGTATGCCACATCAGCACCAACCCCAGCAAACCCTGGACACCCACACCACCATCAGTGCTTACTCCAGCAATCCCCAGCCATTGATGCTGCCATCAAGACCAACCCCAGCAATTCCTGGCCCATCACCGGCAACCCCCACGACCCCGGCAATCCCCAGCCCATCACTGGCAACCCCCAGCACCCTCTCTTCCAAATTGGGCAACCATCACGACTCCCATATCAACGCATTGCCCCAGCCCAAATCCTGCGCCCCATGCCTCCTCTTTAGTTGACTCCTCGCCTCCCCACAACATCCATACCTCCATGCTCCTAAAGCAAGATCCTCCTTTGTGAGCTTCCTTTACGCCACTTGACTGACACCAACATCTGCAGCATCCTTGCATGGTCCCCAGGCTTCAGCAAGAGCCTTGGCATGCCTGTATCGCACCTTGCACAAACCCCAGGCTCCAGCAAAAACCCCTGCACTGTGACTTGCCACAGAGCCTGGGCCAGAGCCCCGGAGCATGTCTGCTCCCTCATATATAAGTCATAATGTAGCATATGGTATGGTAGTGTTGATATTGCCTACTTCCTGGTCTCTAGCTTGTCTCATTACTATCTTGATTGACTTCTCTTATCTCATTCTTATTTTCTCACTTTCTTGTACTCAACTCGTTTCCCTCTTTACTCTTGTACAACTTGTCTTGTTCTTGTTTCAATCTATTTGTTTCCCATCTCCAGCCCTCTCTCTAAGCTTCTCTCTTGTCTTTCTCCTTCTTCCTCCTCCGTCTTGTCTCTTGCCTCTTCTCTCTTCCAATCTCGACTTTTTCGCCACTCCTCCATTTTTCCCCAGCTTGGGACTTAGCGAGTTCCACGCCTGAACCCCAGCCCGCCTGCACACTTGCTTCTGGGACTTATTCCAAGCCCCGGAGCTCATCCCTGGACCCCGGAGTTCCCTTGACAGTCCCCTGGACCAGTCTCAGTCCCTCCATCCTCACCCTCACCCCCTCAGTCCTAGTTCATATGCCATGCCCACCCCTTCGGTTGTGCATGTAGACTTCATGCATGCCAAGTAAGGATCCGCCCAGTGGTCTGAGCCCCCATGGTCAGCGGAACCTGACAGGCAAGACTAATGGAAGAGTACAAAACTGGACTGGAGACCGGGAAAGATGGGCAATATCAACACTACTGTACCAAATGCTACATTACGACTTATATATGAGGGGGGTGGGTGTGCTTTGGGGCTCAAGCCTGGGCTCCATGGCAAGTTGTGGTGCAGGAGTTCTTGTTAGAGCCCAGGGTCCATGCAAGGAGTCATGCAATGGTGCCAGGACCCCTGCTGAAGCCCAGGGGTCATGCAAGGGTACTGCAGGCATTGGGGTTGGTCAAGTGGTGTAAAGGAACTCACAAAGCATGAGTCTTGCTTTGGAAGCACGCGGAGGCATGGAATGTGCAGGGAGCAAGGAGTTGACCAAGGAGGATGTGCGGGCATGGGGTTTGAGCCAGGGTGATGCGTTGATGCACAAGTTGTGATGGTTGCCTGATTTGGGAAGGAGAGCGTTGGGGCCTGCTGGTGATGGGCTGGGGATTGCTGGGGTGAGCACTGATGGTGGCGTGGGCATCTGGGGGTTGCCAGGGTGAGCGCTGATGGTGGCGTGGGTGTCTGGGGTTTGCCGGGGTCAGCGCTGATGTAGCATATGTGGGCGGTGATGGGTGTTGATGGCTGCTGGAGAGGGCCAGTTTGGGCCCAGGGTCTGTGGAGCTGGCCTGGTGAGGTTGAGGGTACTGGGGCTGGGGCTGGATACTAGTGGTGATTGGTGGATTACCAGCGGTGGTGGAGGGTTGTGACACTAACAGCTCTGACTCTAAGAATGATAAGCCTATCTAGGCTACATATGTCTACTAGAGATTTCACACATGTTCTCACCCATGCAACTACAAAACATGAACACTGGTGGCAGTTAATCATGAACAAGCAGACAAATAGATGTAGGTCCAGAAAGAGAAATCTATATGCTAAAAGCTCTTTTATCACAAGCCTATATCTTACTTGGAAAAACAATAACTCATCAACAAATTTGATCTCAAAGCCCAGTGACCTCTGTTGTGCCTGTCCCAGCATCCAAGCTGTTGGCTGATGAATCTTCACTCTGCTCTGTAGTGGATTTTAAACCAACAGAGGTGGCACTAAAGGGAAGAAGTTTACTTGCCAGTACAGGCAACCCAACCTGATAAACAAATCATTCATGTGTCAATGGATGCTTGCCTTTGCTTCTACTAGCTTTATACCTCAAATATCCAAGAGACATATGGAGGTTGACTGCATGCAAGCTGCTTAACAGAATCAACCCAATTGCAGGATTTGCTTGTATAAGCAGTCACTTCCAGATCAGATTGTTGGTCATTGGACACTTTTGTATGCTACCGGAAATCCCTAAAAACTATTGCCCCTACGTACATAGAGCTCTCACGCCTGTAATGTCCTACTTAGATTGATGAGTTGACGCACGGAACACGAAATTGTAATCGCTTCGTCAGGAGACAAAGTATAACATTGGTACCCACGGCCGTGTGGCGAAATGGCATCGCGTCTGACTACGAATCGCGAATCAGGAGATTGCAGGTTCGACCCCTGTCTCGGTCATCTTTTACCAGAATCATTTGATTTACATTGGCTGAAAAGCTTATGAACAAGGCTTTTTCTTTTCAACGAGCGTGAACAGTGGAAAACTGGCTTTGGTTTCTGGATAGGAGCAATCAACGAGAGAGTCAAGGATTTTTAATCCCGAAATACTTACTCTCTACGGATCATGGGACATCATGCACATATCCCTTCTAACGCATACGAAAGGAACGTTAAGAACAGGCCATTGATAAGCTAAGCGCAGTCCTTTTTGCTTCGACAGACGAAACATTCAGCTTTCATGGGCACGTGGGGGAATCTATTGGGTGAGACTTGTTTTGAAGGGAACTCTCACCTCGAAAACCTCTCGAGGTCAGCAAACTGTGAGTCAGAGGGAACTTTCTATGACAACAACTGTAACATAGAATCGAAGCGACGGTACATTACATTCTCTGTCTCCTTCCAGCGTCTCCTACAATATATGACTAACTGGTGGTGGGACATATAACAGCTCTCCCGAACAAACCCCAATATTTTTTTTCGCGGTATAGCTCTGCGGTGTGAAATCGACGAGTGACTCGAATATTGACACGATCAAAATGGAAACTAAAGGATAGACCCAAAATTTTATGCATATCCTATGTGTGTGGTATCCAAGGGGAAAAAAAAGAAAGATCAAGCATAATCATACAACCGTAAAATTTGTACATTCCTTCCCTCGCAATCCAAAACACCGATAGATTAATTCCTTCTCCTAGAACCAAGCCATGTACCCCGTTTCCTCACACTGTTTCACCAGCTCGCCATGATCAAAATTGAATTCAGTATTCGCATCCACCCTCGGCATACCCAGCACGAACGGTGTCTTTACCTGAGCTGACGCCAGTACCGGTGTCCACGATGTCTCCGGCTTCACCTGTCCTTGTCCTTGCCCAGGGAACGGGAACGGATACCTAAGCTCCTTGCCCACGCCTGCGTTCGCATAGCGGTATATGTCAGGGAGCCATGCCTCCTGCCCCTGGTACTGCTGTCCCTGTTGTAGATACATGGGAAGCGCAGATGCGCGCGGGAGCGCGGGAGACCGAGGCTGCTGCATTTGATACTGCCTTTGTCGTTCCAGGCATTGAAGAAGTACAGGATGGGCTGCGCGGAACGAGTCGGGAATTTCGAATGCCCCCGTGGTGTCGCTAATACTTGGACCTTGGGCGGATATAGTGGGCATTTGTGGTCCGATAAAGGCAGAGGGGATGGTGGATTGATACTGCTTGAGGGCTTGTTGTGATTTGTCTGCTAGTTTTTCGGTGACATGCTGGAGACGTCTGCAAAGTGGGAGAATTTGGGCGGCTCGACTAAATAATCGGCAGGCGCGGTCAACATATTTCTGTGCTTCGGGAGCAAAGGGTGTGCAGGGTGCCCTGGCGACGCAAAGTGCGAGAGTTGCCTATTATTTCAAGGACGATGTTAATAGGAATTGTAATGGTTGCAAGAGAAAGTAGATGGGAGATACGGACACTGGCAGAATAGATATTGAACCAGAAATATAAAAACCGTGCACTAAGTTGGGGTTCGTTGTCGAATAATGTCTCAATTGTTTCGATGAGAGAAGCGGCACAGAGACACGTAGCAAGCACAGAAGGCGAGTAGGGGTGTGTGGCGAGATCGAACGCCTCCGGGAGGCTCATTGCCTCTGTGAAAAACTTCCGATGGAGCTGAAGAAGAGCTGTTGCAAAGCATAATCAGCTCTAAGTACATCACATGTGAGAGGATACTTGCATATATCGCGGCTCGTCGCCACGAGAGCACGTTGCATGGTAAGGAAGCGCGGCGCCACCCCTGGCCCACCACCCCCATATCCCCTCGATCCGTGTTTGGGCTGCTCGTCAAGGAGATTGGGGACTTGAAAGTTGCGTACAAGAGAATCGAGTTCGACAATGGTGTCGTAAGGCGGCGGGTCAACGACGACAACAGCTTCAAGGATGGGCGTGAGGCACTGTATGAAGAAGGCGTTTTTCCATTCATGGTCTTGGAAGTTAGGGTAAATTCGCCTTTGATTTGGAGCGATTACAGACGATACATACACACTATCTCCTCCTGCGGGACATATAACCCTGCTCCCTTGAACTCGGGAGGTTTTGTGTCGACGTGGCGCAAGCAGATGGAAGGCGGGCGACCCAGGGAAAGACTCTGTATACGAGCGTTCGGATGATGAATTCGTTCAAACTGTGTGCTTTGTGCATACCATACGAGCATCCAGGTTGAGCAGCTCCCAGAACACGGCACGGCGTTTTTCGTCTTCCTCTGGAATCCCGCGACGTCGTAGGCTGTTGCGATCTACATGCAGATGCGGTGTTAGAGACTCTTGGCGTTTACGCCACAAAGAAGTCGAGGTGATACTGACGGAGACCGAGCTGGATAGGCGCAGAGCCCGGGTCAAATTATGCTGACATGAGGATAAGACAAGGGGCATACCCCTTGTGCGAGTTTTGCAACAAAGCCCATTAGATTCCAAGCATACCCAATAGCTTTTTTGTTGTCGGAGAATATAAGGTGCCACCAGATCATGAAAAACTACATAAATCGTGCTTTGTACTCTTTCACCTTGCAGAGGATGTAACGACTCACTAAGCAATGAAGCACGTCAAAGTCTGGTTCCTCCATGAGCGGGATCTCGCACACAGCCGCACGAGCTAGATGATGATAAGCTTCGCCATATAGGGATCCCAAGGGTCGAGACAGGTCGACAAGGCAGCCAATAGAGAGGATCATTAGTAATAATGCAAGTCGTCTGGGAGACAGGTCTTCTATGGGGACCGAATAGCAGTGGTGCAAAAGATTCTGCAAAAACGTCTCGGACGCATCGAGGTGGTATCTGGAATGAGCCAGAATACACCCACATGAACAAATTCTGAGACGCGCAAAGAAGGAGAAGAAAATACGCACTGCCACAGGGCGTTGTTCCGCGCTGCTTCGCAGATCGCAAGGGCCTCGTGGCGCGGAGGCAATGCCTCGCGGATACGTTTCCTTATGCGGAGGTCGATAGACCACGGGAAGGGGAACGTGCTGCTGAGCTGCAGGATATCCGGAGGGACATCCGGAGGGTTGCTGGAGGATGTTATCTCGCCTCCGTTGCTATTACTGCCGCTGCTAATTGCGAGGTGCGAGTTTGTTACAGGTGCATAAGGTGGCTGAGTCGAGGCCAGTGCGGAGAGGGAGAGAGCATTTGTGAAATCTGCAAGGTGATCCGAAGCGGAATCCTGCTGCTCACTCGGAAGATGTTGGGCCTGGGCCTGGGCCGTGATGTAGAGGTCTTGTGAGGTTTTGATCTGGAGTAGTTCCGGAGTGAGGAGCGGATGAGGGTGGGGCGAATGTGTTGCCTGGAGAGTCTGCAGAGCGTCCTCGAGCTGGCGGACACGGTCACTGAGGACAGCAATCTTTTCATGAAGCTGTTCTGTATTTGCGAGAATAAAGCTAAGTAGATCAAAGTAAGATGATTCGAAAAGAAAGTCTTTTGAGGATAAGGCTGACCGACTGCCACGTCCAGACGTCAGTGCACCTACAGGGAAATGAGGGAGACACAAGCAAGTAATAGCAAGGCACATACCTTCTGGACAAAGACTGCCGCATCCGCGCTTGACACAAGACTACAGAAAAGTTAGATCTGACAAGCTCATTCTTATGGGTTATACAGCCCACCTGGCATGGGAAGACACGATCGCACTGCACCGTATACAATAAAATTTTAATCAGCAGAAAAAACAATTTCTAACAGACCTTGAGTTTTAGCCTGCACCGGCCGCACCGTCGGTTAGAAAATTCCTACAATGGACCAAAAACTCACCTCCTGCATTCTTTGCACGACAACCGACGGTTCTTTTCCTTGTCGGGGGCGCGTGTCTCCTTCCTCTTACCGTCAGCCGTGTGATTCTCCGTGAACCCGAGTGGCTCTCTTGATAAGGGCAACTGGTGGTGGTACAGGGGCTGGACCTGGTCGTCTTGCGCGTTCCTTGCACGCTTTCCAGGTCTGTTCTGCATTGGGACACTCTGGCTATCGGGGGCGAGGTAGTGGTCTAACATTCTTCGTCGTGGTCGTAGCAAGACAGAGGGGTTAGCTCTAGATTACGCCTTGTTAGCATTTCGAAGTTGAGCATCCCGTGACTCTCGGTGCAAGATGTCGTGAGTCGCATGTGGGTCATTTCAAGTAGTATAAAACTCGAAAGAGGAGGAGATACGTCTGTCTGGCGCGCTGTGCAGGGTCATCAGACTCGAGGTACATACTGCGGCTCTTTCGGACTGCGAAATCACCGGAGATCAGAGAATAACATTCGCTCTAATATTGTAGAAAAAAAGATATGTATCCTATAATAGGAGAGTGAATAGGCACTAAATGACATAACAAGATTAGCGATGATATATTTGTTCAGTACAACATCATCAACATCATCATAACGCAATAGTTAATGAACATGAACGTGAAAGCAAAGAAAACCCAACCAAACCCCGCACGATATGGACCGTCCAGGTGACATATCCCATTTAACTAACGTACAAAACATGATCCAGCCAGGGGTAACCGAGGTAGCATAAAATCATTTTACCTCCTTTAGATAGACTCAAAAAAAGCTCATCCAACTCTGCTCACCGGCGCTCAACGCACCCAGCTCAAAATTCAGCGTTTCCACGACGCCAGCCATCTTGGACCCAGGCTCGGGCCTCGTATCCGGCGGCGGCGGCGGGAGCAACGTGTTCTCGTACTTGTAACTGTGTAAATCCGGTAGGACGGGGGTAGCCTGCGGTACGACGGGCGGAGGGGCCCAGAAATGCGACGGTGGACACGCTGCTGCACGGGCAGTGCACGAGCACGGTTTGCGTTGTGGGAACATTTGCCGAGCACGTTCGTGTACCTCGACAATGCATTGTGCAAGGCTGCGGTGCGTCCGGGAGAAGGGGTCTGGGGCGGGTGGTGGGGAAGGTGAGACGTAGGTGTTGTTGACGATTGGAGAAAGGTGGCCGTGGGAGGAAGGGTCCATTTCGTGGGCTGCGGGATCTGTGGGGACGAGGTGTTGTAGAACGGTTTGGACTTCTTGGCCTTCGACCCAACGGTTGTAGATGTCATTTGCTTTGTTCACCATCGATTCGAGGATCGGCTGGATTGAAATCATTTAAGTGGAAGAGCAAAAGAATGTATAGTATCAATAGATAGATTGATTAGGTACTCACGATGACTTGGAGTGCGCGTGGGCATGTGGCTCTTGCAGACTTGAATAGCATCCGTGCCCGCTCCAGTTCCTGAAGGGCGGCAGGCGAGAGACATGTGAACGGCGCCCGGGAAACCAAAAGGCATAACGCCACCTGTATCAATCATTGTCAGTAATCATTGTCAAATGAATACGTAAGGGTATATCAAGAAAGTCACGACACTCACCGCCGCTGAGAATGCATTCGACCAGTATCCTAGGATACGTGCGGTGAGCTGCGGCTCGCGATGGTAGAGATCTTGAACGGTCGCTATCATGCGAGAGGCACTGAGGAAGACCGCGACGACGGAAGGCGCGTATTTGTGCCTCCGGTTGAAAGACTCCTCGGGCCCGCTGAGAGCACGCGTGAAGAATGAACGATGTAGCTGGAGAAGAACTAGAGGATGGACAACGTCAGTTATTCACAGAGGCAAGATAAACAGCCTCTGCTACCCACCCGCTTCTAAAGCAATGCTCAGACTCGCTTTTTGCATCTGCAGGCTTCTTGAATGACTCATATTCGCTGTCCTCAAAGGAGGAGGGAAGGAAAAGTCACGAATTTTCGTATCGAGGTCGACGACGATACCATACTCCAATGAGGGCCGCGAAATGACCTCTAGAACAGGTGCGAGACACTCGGTATAGCAGGAGTGCTTCCATTCTTGGTCTGTTGATTCACGTCAATCAGGAATACGGAACAGAGAGTTAAATGCAAGACGTACAGTAATGCAGGCTCTCGGATGTATCACATCCTGGGTCTGGCTCATACGAGGGCCGCGGGCAATCCATGTATTGGATGCATAGAGACGGTGGACGACCGAGTGAGAGTGACTACATTACGATCAATTGGATGAATGATGAGGAAACTGACGGCATGCCAAGGGAGGAATACGCACCAGCCGCGCATCGAGGTAGAGAAGTTCCCAAAACAGTGATCGACGTTTCTCGACTTCTTCAGGGATACCTTTCACCCCACCAGCCGAGTTCCTATGCAGGCCGATCTGTATACCAGAACAAAAAGCGCGCGTCAGTCAGCATCAACCTTAAAGTTATGACATTCGAAATAGAGTGAAGACAAAAACTGATCGATCGACGTGCGACGTACACTTTGCGCAAGCTTCGCGGTGAGCCCCATAAGCCCCCACGCATATCCCGCGGCCTTCTTCTTATCACTGAACACGAGTAGATACCAAATCTCATAAAACAGTGCCGTGATTGTCTCAACATTCGTTTCTTCCATAACAGGGATCTCACAGAGCGACGCGCGTGCGAACTGGTGGTACCGTTCGGCGTCGGGAGAGTCGGGCATGCGGTGCGTGAGGTCGACGAGACAGCCGACAGCCAGAATCATGAAGAGAAGAGCGAGCCGACGGGGGGAGAGGTCGGATGTCGGGACCGTATAGCAGTGGTGTGCGAGGTTGGGGTAGAATGTTTCGGAGGGGTGGGGGTTGTATCTGGAAAGTGCCATTCCGTTAATTGAAGAAGAGGAAAAGAGAGCAGGACAAGAGAAATGAACATACTGCCATAGCGCGTTTTGGAGAGCTTGGTCCCAAAGGTGGTCGGCTTCGGCTCGCGGTGGGAGGTTTGAGCGGATGTACTCCCTTATTTTGAGGTTTGGTTCTGGGGAAACGTTGTCTGGAAGGGGATAGCATTGGCTTAGACGAACAACTTCCTGGAATAGCTCGTTGTGATTGTCAAATGAGGAGGCCTGCATATCACGAGGTTAACTGGGAACCGAGATAGATGTATAAATGGTCAGAGCCTTGACGCACATGGAAGGTCAATCCTCCGTTGTGACTGTCCTCGCTCATCATGGCGATTGATGAAGGTGTCATAGTCAGCTCAATGTCAAGTTTCCGATCTTCAGTCTCCTCTGTTGCTCGTCCATTTGTACTCACGTTGCCATTTAGCTGGGAATGGGAGTAGGCCTGACTATTACTGGTATTCGCCATCGGGTTGTCTGTGCCAGCTTGGGTACCTCCATAGAGCCCCATTGTACTTTTTATGGTAAGAAGCTCGGAAGTGAGCAATGGATGTGATGTAGGAGTGCACCGACATTGTTCAAGTGCCTCCTCGAGATTCCGAATACGCTCGCTCATTTCATGAATTTTGGCATGGAGTTGTTCAGTGTTGGCAAGGATGAAGCGGGTACCTTTGCCAGATACCAGTACACCTGAGATTCATTGCTCGATAAAATTTTATTAGAAGTTAAGTGATATTATGACATACCTTCAGGACATATCTCTGCGCATCCCCGCTTCTTTAGACCAAATGAATTGCTGTTTAAACTCTGTTGATGTGTAATGTACACACCTTGCATGATGCACAGGGAAAGTTACGATCGCACTAATGATTCATTATCTTCAGTGGGCGATGTAGGGCGAGGAGGGATAAGATTGGCTGACCTTTAGCTTGAGTCTGAATCAGAAAAGCAAGAAATTCATTTCCTACGCAAAATCGACGGAGAATTACACACCTTCTACATTCACAGCACGAGAGGGGCGCCTGGGATAGTGAGCAAAAGTCAACGTTAATACCTCGGGCACTTTTTTTTTCTTTTAAACTCCATACCTTCTTTCCACCAGACTTTTTCGTCACGTTTCCCTCGGCAATGAAGATGTGGTCGACAACAGGCGGAACTTGAGGGTCATAAGGGATGTCCTGCTTTGGAGAAAGATTTTTTCGAGGCCGTTTGAGAGGACGAGGGTCCGGAGGCCGCTCTTCAGGTTGGGGATAGACTGAGTCGTGGAGGATGAGAGGCTCAGGGGACATGGTATAATGGGCTGCGTGGAATTCGGAGGGAGCTGAGTGTGGAAAGTATAAACGGTTTGTGGGCGGAGATCAAGAAGGTAACAGGCACACGGACACATAATGATTGATATACTGTCGTCGAGCCGTGCGTTCCTGCTCTTAGCTATCAACTATACTAATTCAGTTGTGAACCATAGACCTCTCGGTCCATTCATCAATCCTTCACGTAAGTATGAGTATTCCCCCGTCCGAGACAATACTAGAACCATGAAATGCTCCACTTGCAGTAGCTGTACCAAATTGACGAAATGGCAGTTTGATGTAGAATTTTTTGGCCCCACAAACAAAGAGACGATCACATAGGGGTGGAAGATCGATCGGACCAAACGTGGTGGGTTCGGGCGCTCCCGCCGTATCCCCGTTTGGGAGAAAAGGTTCCATTCTCGGTCTTTCTCCCGCCCCTTCTCATCTCTCTGCCCGCTTAGTATGCCTGCCATCGTGCATACTCCTGTAAGATCATACAGAAACCGCACAATTAGGGACTGAGGCAAAATCAAGCACCGCCGCTAAGGAAAAATCCGTCTTACTTGCGAATGCGAGAATCGCGGACACTGCCGGAAAATCAAGATTCCAGAATAGTCACCATTCCCGTGGGTACGGAGGTAAACCCAATCTCCTGACGCTGGCCACAAGGTAAAACCATCGCGATCTTCCGGCGGATTCATCGGTTTGTTTACCCGCCATTTACTTCCAGTTTACCTACAGCCGTCTTGACCTACTCTGACACTAATATTCGTACGGCCTGTTGCGGTTTTGTATCCTTGTTTTTTATACAATCGACATCGTGATAAGCGCCTTCACTCTCGGCCAACCTTCGAGGGGATGGACATTGTTTGCACCACTGCCTAACTTGTCAAGATTGACTTCCTCAGTCAGAACTTCTGTAGAGATCTGCTAATTGTTCTAATCTTAAACAAGGAACATACCAATCATGACCGTCTTGTTAAAAACATGATGCCCTTTCCAAACAATTATGATCTCACAGATAAAACCACAGCTATCAAGGAGCACAGTATATGTCACAAGTAGTATCATAGCAATATTCATTCAAGGCCGAAGAAAAGCTCTGCCCTGGGGCCATTGCGATCCAAGTCTTGTCCGAGCAAGGCGCACATCTGGCGACCGGATCCTCGGCATGTACAAAACTCGTGGGGCATATCCGACGTGGTGATTGGATGGATTGGTGGATCAAACAGATCATGGGAGAAATGCCCGCAATAAAGCGAACTCTCCTATATGACATATTTTCCCAGCCTTTGACATCTGCCATTTCGATAAAGCTTCCGATACAGATGGAAAGCACCATCGTATCTGGTATGCTGACATTTATATCACAGAGTTCATTCGAGAACGACCGTATGGTACTCTAGACATACGTATACCATGTGTCTTGCCCTCAACGTGCATAGCTCTGTCAAAAAAGGTCCTGAACTGATTGAAGCATATGTCAATCAGAGCTCGAGAAAAGCCGAAGAGAAATCCACCACTCAAGTGTCGAGAGGAGTCAAAATTAGCAGTAAAAATGCCTCAGCAGTTCGCCGAATCAATTGAATTCCTCTTTCTCAGTCTGATCCTACGGGATCTCCGGAGGAACAACGGAGATATGTACTTAGGAGCACAGATGAAACAACCTTTGTATTTAGGAAAAATTCCCATCAAGATCCGAGTGCGTGAAAGAAAAATCACCATAATAGTTCATGTTGTCAGATGATTTGCAGGCGCAGATAAAGTCCGTCATGCCGTGTATTCACATCCACCTTGTGGTTGAGCAGACTCAAAGGGATTGTTCTATTCTCACTGAGAAAACACAAAAGCGAGTCAATCTGCAATCGTCCGGATGCCGCATTCTAGTTCCCATGCGTCGACAGGTACACTGCATACGTTGCGGTATAACCCCGTGTCAACGCACCGAAAAAAACACAGGTTAGTGTTTCAGCCCAGAGGTAAACAAACCACGACGTTACACAACGAATCGCTGACATCAAAGTATATAAACGGAAGTTGAGGAGGAAAACATGAATTGTTACCCATCTAGATTGTACAGTCCAGAGTAGGACTTTATTCGTTTGCCCAATGAAGGCAATCCACCACATGATTCGTTTACTGCTGAGAACGACCCAAAGTAGCAAGAGCGACAGAACTGACAGCACTGGATAAATCGAATCAAACCGCGAACATTGATGTACACACAGCGGACGGAAGCAATTGTGATAATGCAACATCGTAAGGAGAATTCAAAATTGGTATCACTATGATATCCCTATCACTATCATAATCAGGATCAATGTCAGGAAGAAAGGAACTCACGATGGAGTGATAATGGCTGTAGCAGCGGAAACAGGAACCAAAAACATGATGGGAAAGACTGATGATGGATAGATTGTTCCTCTGGAGGGAAACAAAACTGACATATGTACCCGGAACCAGCCGCTTTCCCCCTTCCTCTAGATCATCTCGCTGATGTTGTGGAATTAGAAAATGACATATCGGCACCGACAAACCGACCATCTGACACTGACACTCAGAAGGACCGTTTGCAGACCTGACTTTGTCACGAGTTGTCAAGAGGTTTGAACCGGACGAGTGAGAAACACTTCTAGTCTCGTTGTTTTCAACTACAGTTCCACATCCGCGTTCGAAGTGTGGCAACGAGGCGAAGAGCAGAATCGAATTCTATCGTTCTATTTTAATCCAGGGGTGAGTGGCGAGCTTCTTCACGGCGCCCTTGTCTTTCTCTGAAGATCGTTGCCTGACGGTGTTCTCACTAGAAGGTCATGAGAATTGGCCACTAGGTAACGAGGAAACGGCGGGACCAACAGCGAAGTTTGGAGTAAGTTTGCAACAAGTCGGACGCTGACGTTCGGGCCGTCCGGGACTCTCGGGCCGATCCGCGAATCGCGAACTAATGTGTCACACCAAAATTCGAATTGAACAACACGTTCAATGTCTACACCAGCCTCCAAATCCATCGCAGACATATTCACGCTCACTTCAGCGTACTCACTAGGTGGCGTGGTGCTCGCTGCCACTGTAGCTACCCTTGCGGCACGCTTATACCTCCCCTCCAACTCACGTAGTGTTGACAGATGGACTTTCATATGGCTAGTGTGTTTCTTTCATCTTCTTCTCATGTCCGGTTCGGAATGACTGATCACGCTGAACGGATATAGGGATTTGACGCTCTTGTTCACTTCTTCTTTGAAGGATCTTTCCTTTACTTGTCAGTCTTGGGTAGGCAGGTGAACACTAGCACCGGACCATTTGCCGCGATGTGTGCGTGAACCACATTGCAACTTACTTTTGGCACTTGAGTTGAACCATTACGGCTAGGGCGTGAATACGCCGCAGCGGACTTTCGATGGGGCACGGCAGATCCTACAGTTGTTTCCCTTGAGCTTCTTACTGTTCTAGGCGCTGGACCGCTATGCTGTTATATCCTCCGCCTCATTGCACTCTCTGATCCTGCCAGGCATTATTGGATAGTGGTGCTCTGTACTGCTGAGTTATATGGCGGGTTAGTTGTATCTCTGTTGTCTGGTTATGAAAATTGTGGCACTGACGTAAAGTTCAAGTTGGATGACCTTCTGCCCAGAATGGCTTACGGGCAGCCCAAATCTGGATACGTCTAACACACTCTATCTCTGGGTGTATCTCTTCGTAGGTGTTCTACTACGACACTGCTGTCTTCTTCCGATTGATCTATTTCCACTTGTTAGTTCATGAACATTATGTGTGTATTGTCACTTAACATTGAGTTACTCCGACTTACATATTACAATCTCAGATGGGTAATTGTTCCTATTGCACTCATGATAGATTCGTATGGTCACATTGCACGAGCACTACGTAAAAGCTCAAAGACCAAGACGAACTAATCTTAACGTTATTTGATGGCGATTAAAGGATGCAAAGGACCCGACTACTTGCTTGACAATCTTACACTTAAAACGTTGCACTTGTCTTCTTTTATACCATGCACCAGCTACAAGTTGTTAAAATATGTTGACATCGACTTCTTGATATTTGCCCGTAATGTATCTGTTAATTGATTTGTTTTATAATTCCTAGAAGCTGGACTTACAACTCCAAGTGTCCATTTGTGCCTCCGTGTGTTCTCACTGGGGATAAATGTTCATTATAACTACATCTTACGTAATCACACGACATTGTCTACTTCACCTTTGACAAACTGGCTCCCTCACGTTCATCGACGGACTCTACGCACGATATGTCACGAATAAGAGATGTATGGGCGCATAATCTCGAGGTAGAAATGCGAAACATACGTGATATAATTGATCGATATCCTTATGTCGCAATGGTTGGGTCTTTCTGCTCTTGCAAGTCTTAGCATTGACCTCACTGATTTCAGGACACTGAATTTCCGGGAGTTGTGGCGCGACCTATTGGTGCATTCAAGACATCATCGGATTATCACTACCAGACGATGCGGTGCAATGTTGACTTGTTGAAGATCATTCAAGTTGGCGTGACACTGGCGGACGAGGATGGGAATCTGCCTGAAGAGTGCTCTACTTGGCAGTTCAATTTCAAATTCAATGTCAAGTGAAACATATTTCCTCGTCTTCCGAATATGGACTGATGAAAGCAGTGATGATATGTACGCGCCTGAATCGATAGAACACTTACAAAAGTCTGGTTTTGATTTTCAACGGCATGAAGAGTTTGGGATAATGCCTAATGACTTTGCGGAACTGATGATCACGTCGGGGATGGTATTGTCTTCAGAAGCGAAGTGGATTTCGTTCCATAGGTAAGTTTTGTCTGTACCCTTATTTTCTCTTTGTATGAGTTTTTGATCATGACGTAGGTAGGTTTCTTTTCTCACTTAGGATTATAGTTTCCTTGACTATGGACATTGCTATTCAGTGGCTACGATTTTGGCTACTTCGTCAAGCTTCTGACTGCAGAGTCCCTGCCCACTGCTGAGGACCAGTTTTTTGACCTGCTACGGATATGGTTTCCCACTGTATATGACGTCAAATTCCTTATGCGGTCTACGAAAATACTTCGAGGAGGTCTTCAAGAGCTCGCTGATGATTTGGGTGTACGCTTTTTACATGTTTCAATGTTTGTACACTGCTTACGCACAGATACAGATTCAACGAATAGGGCCATCGAACCAAGCTGGCTCAGACTCTCTCCTTACCGCAACCACCTTCTTCAAGATACGCGAACTATACTTCAATGACCAGATTGATCACGCAGAGTACTCTGGCAAGCTTTATGGGCTCGGTCAGACGTTCACTGTGTCAAACGGTCTCACAGATACGAGCCGAACCGGTGCCACGATTGCAGAACGGGAGGACCGAAGTTCGGTCAGGGAAACTCACAATCAGACACCGGGGCCACCACCATCAAATGGAATATCGATGAACCAGATGCAAGGAGGCATGCAGACGTCAATACCATCATCCGTATCATATGGCATGGGCGCTAATGGACCATATATGAGAACGTCGTTAGTAGGAGGTCGGTAATGTCGTAGTATGCCCTGTACATGTAATTCTCCCTGCTAGTGTTCTTGGACATTGTATATTGCTATCTTGAGTGTATTCAATGCGATAAAGCTCTGCACGTGATGGTTATCACGCAAGGAAGCCTGGAGAGTGAAAGATGGCGTCGAAATGCGCGCAAGGACGCGTAGACACCTTTTTTATGACTCAGCTAGCTCACACGAGCAGAGAAGCGCTCTCGTTCATTCTAGGAATTGAAAGAACCGATTACTATCACGTAGACTCAAAAGATCAGAAAGAAAATGAGCTTTAGGGAAATGAGCTCTTAGGGAAATCTACCAGGTCTCCGTTTGGCCGCCTCTTAGGTACTCTTGCTCTACGCGTCAACGTTTCAACCCGTGATGACAAACGTATAAGTTCGAACTTTACTTTAAAGTTTGCCGCTGACAGGACAGCTGTGGGTACACCTTCGCCTTCGTCCGCAGAATCGTCATTGCAGTCATCCATCGCAGGAGTAGCCACGCGACACCTGGCGAGTACACCGAGCGTTGCAGTGGTTACTCGCGAAAAATGGGTGCTACGACGACGATACCGAGGATATCTGGGTCTCTGCGCACCACACTGCCAGTCTGACAGTACACTGCTGGAGAGAATAAAAGAATACGAGGATGGAGCATCTTCGGGTTGTCTAGGTCCAAATCCCGACACGTAGCAATAGTGCGTCTTGATGTCAAACCATCCGGACCCCGTCTGTTATTTTCTGCATATCTTGGCGTCAGACCATCAGACCAAAAGATCTTGGCGGACTTACTAGCCTATGTACTCGCCACATCATGGCGCAAGCTTTCGTCGCGTTCTGGACTGAATTCTGATAGGATGCTTTCTCAAGAGGTTGACGGACATGCATCTAGCTTGGCTTTGGTTTCTTCATGTGCTCCTGGACGACTTGATGTTGCAAAGGTGCCTCAGCGCGCAATTTAGCGTCAAGGGTTATCAGTTATCTTTCCTCGCTGTTCTGCAACAAATTGACCGTGACTTCATGTCTCCGCGTCTTGAACAAATATTGAAAACTCGTGTCTGGAGTCTTGCAGTCAATCTAGAATATCATCAGCAAAGGTATTCTCGTTGAAAGACAGCCCGATCACCGCATAGTTTGATGTCGTAAAGCTACACATCAACGTCCATTCAATAGATGAGTGATTTCCTTTCAACTGGTTCGTGTGTATACCGAGTCTAAGCGCCTAACCTCGATCTTTATATCCTGACGCTGTCTAGTAGACAAAGGCGATAGGGGATGATAGCCAAAATTTCCTGTCCGCGACATGGTATACGGTATGTCTATCTCCTAACAAATAAATGATGATCTCCGCATCAGAAGATGATACTCACCGTGAATTCAGAGAGGGGATGGAGGATGTTTCCTGCAGGTGATAGAGAAATAACATGAGTCGACGTTAATGACTGGTAGGAATGTTGTATTTTTCTCTGTGTGGGAGGTGGGGCGCAAGTTGTCTTCAGAGATATGTGGCGATCGGGTGATATTTTATAGTGCAGGCCCAGCTTCCCTGGACTCGTGTTTGTCTTGCCTTGCGCCGCATAATCTGGTCCCAATCATAGAAGCCATCTTGAATGCCCGTTTTCTTTGCCTTTAGCGGATTTCCAAGCTTTCTCATCCCACTTCTCCCAGTCTCCATCGATAGCAGGTAAGAAGCTTCGTGAACGCCAAAAGATCGGTTTTCGGCCAATTCAATACCGACGCCGAAACTCCATTCCTTTGGGCCGGCATTCTTTATTTGCGTGGAAGACCGCACGCTTGGAAAAGGAGAATAGCACACGATTTGAGGATCTGCCAGATAAAAATCAGTTGCTCGTTTGAACCGCGTGTAGAGAACTCAAACGACCAAACCACAGACCAGGTGACTCGAGTCACTGTTGTTGAATATTCGGCCGGGCACCCTTTTCTGGCTCAATGATTGTTACAAATCTGGGTTGTGTGTAGAATTCTCGCCTCGCATATGTTTTGGCCGACCAGCTTAAAAGCTTACATATCCCCAAGCTATTGGGCATCTTCACCGCCGGTAGGCCTTAGTCTTGTCAGCTCTGTAGAGTCGCATGGGAAAGTTGTGGCATGATGTACGCCCCTTCGCTTGGACTCGTCGGACGAAAGACTTTTTCGAACACAGATCCATTCTCAGCGCCAGCGATTTCCTCTGGGAAATTCAGATAACCATCAAGTTGTCTTGGTTCATGACGCTGCCAAAAATTCTACCCTTTGGCCTCTCTCCTATCTATATTGGTTTATAATCTGAATGAATCCTCCGCTGTACGCAGTAATTATAGAGTGACATGTTGGACGGAATCTTGTGATACGTCTTCTTACTGTCGCGTCCGTTAAGCTCATGCATCATGTATCCTCAAAGTCATCACATCCGAGGTTAACGTTCAAAGCTCACGGGTCCTCTAGACCTCCCATAAAGACGCCACCGGGAGAAAGTATTGACTCTGATACCTTCTCGCCGGGCCGAGCATGCGGGTCACTCGACTCCCTAGCTGCAACATGATGTTCGATAGGGATCCACGTGGAAGTACTCGCGTTTGCTGCCTGCAATCGACCAAGCTCCACTTGACAATTTCGAGAGGAAATGCGGCAGGCAGGCCGGACTAACAGAAATGTCTCGCGACTGGACCATTAACGTAAGTAACGCAGGAGAAAATTCTTGGTGGCACAAGACTCCGATCTGTACCACTTTTTTTTCGGAAAAAAAAGGGAAAGAAAAATATTGACAGCAATGCATGCTAACGCTCTTACAGAAGCATCGTTGAAATGATGACTGCGGCACTTAATGCTTCCCCTCTGAATAATATAAGTAATACAATTTGTGCAATACATTTACTACGATAACGGTCACACGACACTGATAATTACATAGGTAATCAATTACAGGCCTACAGAAGATTGGCGTATGCGATGTGGCTAAGAGATGATACATTTCATATCAACTCCACCTGATGCGCATCATCAACTTCTCGCACTAAATGAAATTAAGAAGACTAACATAATTGTTCGGAAATATTCCTCTCCGCCCTGTGGAGTCAAAACCTGTCACGAAGACAGATTAGATTATCGATTTAAGGGGGAAAACTATACCTTCCCACCACCCAGTACCGTAATTTTGGCCGCCTGACGAGCCGCTCGTAAGCTCGATGGTTTGGCCTTCAATTAAGTCCAACTCATCCGGACCTTGTGCTTCATAACCATACATGGCACGCACTGACGTGATGATATTAACAAATGGAAGTTATAGGACATTAATACATACCGAGGTGACCGGGACCACGTTGCGTAGCCAGTGTTTGACTGACACCATGTTCCAGATAGGAAGCAGGGACGAGGCCGCCTTTTTGTTGCATATCGAGAATTGTCGCCCAGCCAGAGCCATCATCAGCCTTTACGACATGGACCGTTTCGCCCTCTACGTCATTTTAGCATTAGTATGTATGAGTCACAATTACGGAAGGACACCTCTCACCGGACACTTTGATTTCAAATTCTGAGGTTGGGGTAAAATTGTATAGCACTCGAGCTGTTGGTAAGGAATCCTTTGATACGATGGACGATGCCAAAGATGAGACACTATCTGAACGTGTAGATGAGGCAGTTGAAACTAGAAGCGAAATGATCAAGACGAGAAAATCAGAAAAGAAGTGTCTCTTGCCTGAAGTGATACGTGATGTTGTTGATTTGGATCGGGTTGTTGACTGGGACCTGACGAGGCTCCCTTGCTTGCATTCAGCTGGTATCTGCGCAAGCGAATCATGGATTTCCCAGCTTGTCAGAGCAGAAAAAAAACTACCTTGATTTCGCATTTAGAGTGTACAGAGACTCCGCAAAGTTTGCAGGTTTTCCCTTGTTTATTCAATCCCCAAATGGTCGTCTACAGTCAATGCAATGTATCATTTGCGGAGCGTAATTCATCGAGGGAGAGAATACTTTGCAATATCCGCACTGTGTAGGAATAGAGAATGTCGAACTTTTGAAAGAATGAGGCCGTTGTGAACCCTCGTCGTCTAGAATGGATGAGATTGTTTAGCTATGAGCGTCTTAATCGATACTCCTCTACCTCCAACTGCCGATAAAATGATCTCTTCCTCAGATTGCAGGACTCGCTCGGAGGATATGTAGACCGCAAACTGGTGTTGGGCTTCTAAAAGGTTCTGTCAAAAGAAGATCATGCGCCAATTACTCAATTCAGTATGCATATACCTTACCTCGGTCAATTCATCAATAGACCCGAGGTTATGATCGGCCTTGTAGGAAGAAAATTGACTAGAGAGTTGGTCTAGCTCCTTGCCTAGAATACTGATAATCATGATATTTCCCAATCGTAACAAGAGACAAACGCTTTGTGTCAATGAGAGGAGCCAACTCGTGCATTTTCGATCTGCATCTGCCGAGCTTATTCTGCAGAACGATCTTTGGAACTGGTTCAATGCTTATCTCACTCTGTAAGGGTGACTATAAGTAATCAGCCGTTGCGGAATATGAAGGAAACTTGCCGTATCATAGTGTGTTATACAGGGTTCGAAAGTCCAGTCATCTGGGGCCGTGAATGGACGCATGTTATGGTCAATAAAGAGATCCTGATCTTTGACAGGATCGACTCGACTAAACGCAGCATCCACTCGGCTTAGACGGTTCTTCGAAGAATTAAGGTGATCGAGTTGCAAAGATTGAGGATGTTGAAGTATTTTTGCAAATCTCTCGACGAGATGCTGTTGAAGCTGTTCTGTAACGCAGAGAGAATCAATAACAGTCCACACGGATCTCTGAATGAATGAAATGGGATACACACGAAATTGCTACGATACTTGTGTTTGATGATAGTCCAAGCAACGGAACCTCAAAACAAACGTACATCTTCTAGATTAGGTAGACTGATATCGTAAAATTGCGCTTTGGCGTTGTTCGCAACAGCAATGGAAATCAAGTAAGCACTAGAGTAAGTGGGATTCAGATTGTTCGGCATAAAAGAACTTGACAAAATGCGGTTCACCTTTTGTTTGCACTGTAGAAGGATTATCCATCAGTGTGAAGCATTGGATAGTGTTTCCAAAGTGATCACCAACCTTGAGGCGTTCGGCATAAATAATATCTCTGTCACTGAGCAATTTCTGAAAAAATTGCATTTCCTGGTCGTAAAGGAGTCACCAGAAAGCAATTTGAAGCTAGATAATTAATAGCTTACCGTCTTGTTTGTTTCTTCATTCTTCTTCTCAAGTCCCCTGAGAACCTCGACCACCTGTGACGTAAGGCCGTCAGCGAGATCAAGACGATCCTGAGCCGCATCGGTCATCGAATCCAAGAGTTCGGTGAAGGCAAAAAGCAGAGTACTGCGGCAGATGCATATTAGTAGGTTTCTTGGAGAGGTAGTATTTGGACGTTACTTCTGCATGGGTGTGTTTGAGTCCCATGCTTTGGTGGGATGCTCACCAACGGCAAGTGCCGTTTCTATCTTGTACTTCTTTTCTGCCGCTTTCTTAGAGAGCGTCTGGAGTTTCACCGCATATTCCCTTTCAAGGGCGGCATAACTACTGTAGAGTTCGCGAGCCTGATTCTGGACGTAAGGTTGTGAGGTAGGCTTTCGCAATGATGCTCACATCATTTATGAGCTCTAGATGTACGTCAAATAAAGCAGATATTCTTTCCACTTGGTCCTAAGAGCGAACAGAACTTTGGTTAGTGTCTGTGTCCAATAGAGTCATAGACTTACTGGAAGAGATCGACCATAAGTTTGACCAGAATACTGCATTTGATGAGGGAGCCGTTCGAAAGATATGTTGGCTGTAATGATACGTACGACCAGTGTAAGTGAACCCTCCTATGCGTTATTTTTGATAAATTAGTGTGGCACGTGGATTTTCATGTGACACCATGGATAACACCACCAGTGCAAAGGTCTTCACTAGCCTAATCAAGATAGACTTTTACAGACACAGTATGTATTGAGGAAAGTTTGTCTTCAAGGGCATTCATAGTCGAGTATAAATGTCTGTCTATATACCTTACGGTAGGGGTTTTCAATCTTTCGTTCAGTTCGTTTAACCCACTCTTTTTTTTTTCTTCGAAGATATTTTAATGTGTAGCGGAAACTCCGCAAAATGACGTTGTAAACTCCTATGAACTGGGAGCTCGAATTTCAAATTCACAGTCCGCGGAATTTCGGATGTCTGCATAGGTACACAAAAGAAGAAAAAAATAAATCGAGCGAACTGAGTGAGAGCACCCTAGTGACTATGTCAAAATTAAATTACGCATCGACACCAACATTCACGGTATCCGTGTTTTACCAGAATAACGCCGTGAGACGGTGGAGCATGCAAGCCTCGCAGAAGACACAACACCTGAATTTCAACGGATGAAGAATCATTGGTATTAACCTATGGTGCTACATGATGAGGTTCAATCTTGCAATGCGACGTCGCGTTTTCTCGAAGTGGCATGTCCCTGACTCGACAAGATCAGTATGCGCCATTCGAAACTTGGAGTCTTTCCTGGGCATCCATATACCACAGTATCCTTACGCTCTTTCATGGACAAAGACCATTCCCAGATATAGGACAACAACTATCCTTGTTTGTCCCAAGCAGATGTGGACTTGGAAGTCCTTATGCGCCTGGAAACTGTCATAAGTTGACGTGTTGGTGTATGTTTCCCTGTAATGATCAAGAACGTAGGACCGCTGTACGTTCGTGTTGTGCCGACTTACGATGTCCGTTCAATGGGGACTGTCAGTGTATGGTCACTAAGATCAGATGTTAAATTGTGTGATGACAATTATTCTTGAGAAAAAAAATTATCAGTCGATGGGTCCCAGATAAAATCAGATATATCGATGGAGGCATCCGTCATCGGTAAGTATGTTTGAAACGGGGGTCAAAAAAAAAACCACGTCATCCGTGTCGCAAATTCAGATCAATTCGGAAATATGAAGTCGAGCTCGACTAGGGAAAGAAACGCAGAGAAGCAAACCTCTTGATCACGGCTTCTTTAAAAATGCAGTGGAAATTCCGACGGAAAATGTGTCAACATATTGTCGCAATGCGGGTTTGGAAGAATTCATGCCGCTATTCCCGTCCAATTGGAAGGTCGTATAAAAGTTTCAAGGTGGAGAATAATCAAAGAAGCTTTGAAGCACCCTTTGTTCATCCATGCTGACAAAGTAAGCCGTCAGTCATATTATTCCATCTAGGACTGCAATTAGGAACGTGTTTCACAGCCTCGTCGAGGTGAATGCGCTATGCCGCTTATACACGCTTTCACTGCATGGGGATCACTGCGGCCCGAAGCCTGTCCGAAATCCTGCATGAAGAATGCATATCATCGCGTCACTTCCCGGTTTGAAAGAGGTCGCTTGTTCAACATAGTTCCGAGACACGGCGAACACCCCTTGAGGCTTTGTGACCCTCATTTCGCTTTTTCTTTCCAAATCACCGCACTCGCTATGGAAACTTCTTGCTTTATCCGAATACGGGATGATGAACTTGTCAAGTTTGCGTTCGCCCTTGGCACGGCCGAAGTTATGGTCTTTACACGCTTTTGTATAATTGCCTTGCTCGTGTATAAATACCCCTACGATCCGATAAATTACTTGCTGTCGAAAGTTACCTCCGCAGTCACCCACGGTTACGCCTCCAGCTAATATCCTCGTAACTTCACTATCTACTGGTACTACCCTTCGACCTTACGATCATGTATCCCATCTCCTTGTTGCTCTTTGCACTCTTTGCCTCGGTCTTTGTCACGATCGCTGCGCCTGTGGGGGAACCATTGGCCAATTCCACTATCGTCGATCTCGAGAAACGTATCACCCACGTTGGTAGAGTAAGCATGCTCGTAGTCGTAGCACATGGTCGTCGGACTTACCGTCTCACCTCCCTGTGTGTTAGGGAACCTGGTTTCATGTCGGCATGTCTATATCCTTAACTTGCTTGTTCCAAAAATATTGACTTCTCTGTCCATTCAAAGGTTTAGGTAACTGTGGATACAGAGATAGAGACAGCGATCCTGTTGTAGCTATAGCCAAATCACGCTACGACGCAAACGGGGGTGCTAACTGCAACCAAGTGAGTGTTAAGGAACTTTCAATTCTCCTGCTCGTTTTAATGATCCTTGCCTGATAGTGGATTGAAATCGTAAACACCAAGAATGGAAAGAAGGCTTACGGCAAAACGAGAGACAGCTGCCAATCATGCGGAGACTCTGACCTCGGTTAGCCTTGAATGCAGTCCTTTTTTTCTATCTCACCTTATAGAGACTCCATCAGACATGTCTCCATCACTATTCCAAAGACTGGACAACCTTAGTGTCGGTCAGCTCACGGTCTCCTGGCATTTCATGGCAAAAGGATGGTCCCCATAAGATCCTTCTCCCTCGAACTGTCGCATTGCTGTCATCCGCCGGATCACATTTACTTCAGGTCGACTCCACACAGCCTTTTCCGGCCTTCCTATCTATTTTTTCTCCTGCCTATATCTTTTGCGCCAAATCCATTAGACCGTCGTCCCGAATGACAGCCAAAAGCAACGATTAGAATCCCTTTCTGTATTTGTAAATTGCGGTTACGACATCAATCTTCCTGTGACATCTTCCTGTCATGATATACGCGCCCTCGCATAAGCATCGGCATTCCTATTTTATGAAGAGTGGGCAGGCTTTGAGAGCCTACTGGGCATCTCGACACTCTTCCATTCCTCCTTTCACGAACACCTACGTTTTTCCTATCACTCATTCATGACCCAGTATTTATGTCGCTCTAGATGCCCTTCCACCCCCTCACCACGAGCTGTAGAATCTTGGCTGGTACCTTTCTACACAAGTACTTGTAATCATATTGGGTGTTCTTTCCTGGCACACTTATAGATATCTTGTCTCCATAGTGGATCCATACTTGACACCAATGTTCCAGGAGTAGCTCTCACGCTGCTTCAACTTGACTCGTGTGTGTCTCCTGACCCCGCAACGTGGTGTCTATGGTTCTTTTTCTGCCTTTGCAAGACGTACAGATCTAACCAAATTCATCGTTCATCTCTGAAATGACTTTGTATTTCCTCGGGTCTATCATGCTAATCGGGCCGATCCGCTATGCACGATGTTGGTCTAAGATGAAAACTGACGAACAAACGATTAGCCCACTCCAACTCTCTATGATTGATGCATTACTTACGAGAAACGCACATTTAGAGTGACGATCAGGATCGCACAACTTTGTTCAACAGCGCAAATAGACATTCGGCTTGATGGCAGACATTGTGCTCGTTGCAAGACACGAGTTAACTCGGGGCTTCTACAAGGTGGATCGATTCAATAGCATGAGACGCAGTTTTCAACCCGGAGGAAACTGAAACCCATAAGTATCGCCTTGAATATTGAATATTGCATGTTTGTTCATTTGGCAGGCAAATAATAGTGTAACGGTCCACACTGAAACGATGGCCGATCAAGGTGGGTAGGAAAGAAGGAGGATTACTAAGTGATGTAATATGACCGTAAGATTTCAGAGAACCATGACGTCTGCATCTTAATGGCCAGGGAGCTCAGGAAGGAGTTATTTAGGATGTGATGGGATTTTGGTGTGTTGACTGTGCGTGTTTTTGCAGGGAAAATACGCACCAGGTAACGATTTGTTGTGTGCCGACAGGCCATACCGTTGTCTCATTAGGACTTGTGATATGAGGCGAAAACACATCACGCATCATCAGGGGGCTAGCATGAACGTAGGAAAAGAAGTAGGAAATGCATAGTATTATGAGCATGAGCATAGTGGAGGCCGTGTGTCCTTGCTAAAGAGACGTCGACGTGGACTAGTGACGGTAGTAGGCGGGAATGAATGGCCACAAGGAATCGGTCGAATTGCATGGGTCAAGCTTTAATAGTGTCGGCTGAACGCATCACATGATCCTGACATTTGATGGCATTCTTATCTTCTTTTCAACATCCATACATAATTTTTCAACAAATGTTCATCGTTTCAACGTCGAGTTCACACATGGATGGCGCATGTTTAGCGAGGGGCGCAAGCCTATAACAACGATTATATTGAGATAAGGTACTATTAATACAGTTCAAGAGCTAACGAGGTAACGCTAAAGGTTCGTGTGATGTTACAAGTCCACTGTCTGTGACGAGTCCGGTTTTATGCGATGTAGAGTCGTGATTAAGTGCATGCCAATGTCAGTATCGTAATCGTATGTAGTTATACAGGTGGGGGAACAGTGTTCGGGATCATGGGTGGCGTGGCTAAGACGTGGATGACATTTCATGGCGCCGAGATAGTGAATTTCGGGCTATTGTTGCCAGAGTCTCCGAATACTGTCAAACATACATGTCATTTGATTGCACAGGAACGCGAAAGATGGAGACACTCACGGACAACGGAGTAATCATCACCTGGTACGGTGTCAGCGGGAATAGTCACTTCCTGTCTCCCATTGAGGATGTCGAAGTCCTTTGCCAGTGGTGTCTCTGATATAACATTGTCAACATGCGGTTCTCAAGAAATGTTCATTTCCTTACCGAGACCAATCAGCAGATTTCCCTTGGCAAGAACGATCATTCCTCTTTTGTTAGTTATCTGCTTCGGGGGGTTGGAAGTATCCCTAAGCAGAATATATCAGTCATCGGTCAGACTCGGTTCACCTCTGTCCATACCAGGTAATATTATGGGTAGATCCTGCTTGCCAAACGGTCCCGGCGTGGGGATACAAAACAGGGGGCACATAGACATCTCGAGTATCAACGGGAGCGGATGCAACCAATGTGAAGAGGGAGAGGATTGTGAGGATGAAGGTCGTGGAAAAAGAAAACATGATGTTGGAGGTAAAACTGATGGATGTTGATGAGAATTGGTTGCTGCATGTCTGTGGTTTATATACAAATCATCACGGCCGGCTCCAACTCGGAACTGCCCCACTCGGCGACCCACGTCACAGTGCGCACACTCGGGGAAGGTGCGTCGCCGGCTCTGGCCCTGCTTCAGGTAGCCAATTCCAAACTGCATCAGACTTCTTTGATACCAGATACTGACTGGCTCATGCGGCGGGCGCGTTCTTCCTCGATAGACGCGGACTTCGATTCCGCTCTTTCGTTAACCTCAGTGCTCGTTACACTTGCCAGCACAAACCCCAAAGTGGTCCAGCTCCCGGCCCGAAGCATGCTGCCCTTTCACAATTCGATTTACTCTCAGTATATTGTAGCCAATTTAAAAGTATATGTGAAGACCACGCTGCAACCGAAAAAATTAACTTGGCCCGGCTGCAAACATCCGTCCTCATCGATTCTTGCGTCAGTATGCACAGCAAATGTTTCACGGGACATGTATGCCGTCACAGCCTTGCACAGCTTACTGGTCGGCGAAAAAAGCCTGTCACCGTCATGGTATCATGACAGCCGAGTGCTAATAACTTTCCAATCACCTCCTTCGTCAAGTGGCGACGGCCCAGAATGTTCTTCTCGTATCCTGTGATTGCATAGCGCTTGGTAGCATTACCAATCAGCGAAGGTTGAGCGGACTAGTTTCCGACGGAGCCTTTTGGAACCTCCGAGAGTGGCAATGCCACACTTCATGGCTTCAACCTGCCATCT
>JAGGAU010008373.1:0-33521 GCA_017657275.1 Termitomyces sp. T108 | reverse complement strand
CCGGACTTGATCAAGCCGCCGTCATCGCCCACACGCCCACCAGACAATTCCACACGGATCGCAGAAGACGAAGACCCCCTGGCGACCTTACCCGAAGAAGAGGAAGAAAAGATACGGCGGGAGAAAGCCGCTGCAGCCTCAGCACTTACTTTGGAAATGGTTGGTGACTTGCCATTTGCGAACGTCAGGCCTCCTGAAAACGTTCTGTTCGTGTGCAAATTGAATCCTGTCACCCGCGATGAGGACTTGGAGCTTATATTCTCGCGATTCGGAGTCATCATGAGCTGTCAAGTTATACGAGACAAAAGGACAGGTGATTCTTTACAATATGCGTTTATTGAATTCGACAAGCGTGGGGATGCTGAGCAGGTGAAGCCGACATCATTTCGTTTCATCCACTTGTTGATGATCTCTTCGTAGGCATATTTCAAGATGCAAAATGTGTTGGTTGATGATCGCAGGATATGGGTTGATTTGTATGCCATCTTGAGGTTGGACAAGTACAGCATCTGACTTGATCTCCTTGCAGCTCGCAATCGGTGGCAAAGATCAATACACACTGGTCAAATGACATCAGGCGCGATCTCAAGCCCCCTAGGCGATCCACCGGATTCGGTGGACGCGATGATCTCGAGAAGACCCGTCGGTATCGAGACGAAGACGATGCTCCGCGAAGACATGGAGGTCATTATGATATGGTATTTGATGTAAGCGGATCACAAGGCCACGGGAGAAAGCGCAGCCGGAGTCGTGAGAGAGAGGATCGTAGAAGGCGTTCTAAGTCGCCTCGCAGGGATCGTGACTACTCCAGGAGGAGCCATAGTAGGGAGAGACGACGATGACATTGTGTTTGCGTGTGTTGAGCTATGGTAGATGGTGAGAGGACTCCTTTGTCGGGGACCTCGGCCATATCAGTTACGCGCCCTTTATTTACCCCACAGCGCCTATTACCATGACGGTGTCATCAGGCGATCCGGTTCACATTCCTGTTCCATAGCCCGTTCGGACTCTGCCTTGTCTGCCGCTATATATATATATGTGCGCTATGTTGATCGACTTTTGTTTCATCTTCTCATGAGCACTCAACGTCATTGCTTTGACTCTCCTGACGCTGATATCGTCCTTCGGTCTAGCGAGCATGAGGAACCTGCTCAATTTCATGTACACCGATGCATACTCGCTGCTGCATCCTCCTTCTTCCATGATATGTTCTCTTTACCCCAAAATCCTGCCGTCGCCCACAAAGTCCCAGTCATACCCATGTCCGAGACAAAGTACACTCTCGGTACTCTACTCGAATTTGTCTATCCAGTTGCAGACCCCCACATCGAATCACTCGATGAGCTCGTCTCTGTCCTCGCTGCCGGTGCCAAATACGACTTTTTGGGAGTCATAGCCACTCTACGAAAGCTCCTGGTAGCACCGCACTTTGTCGAAGCGGATCCCACCCGGGTTTACGCTATTGCATCTCGCTTTGAACTGGAAGAGGAGGCCCGAATCGCGTCGAAGTACACGCTCAGCGTTCAGATCCTTGACGCACCTCTATCTGAAGATCTCAAGTACATCACAGCATATTCATACCATCAGCTTCTTGATCTCCATCGATGCCGCGCGAACGCCGCCATTGCACTGCTCAAAATCTCACCAGATATCAAATGCATGCAATGCAACGGGTCGACGTTCTCTCTCTATACAACACCGAAGTGGTGGTACCAGTTTGAGAAGATGGCAAGGGAGGAATTGAGCGTGCGTCCGACGAGTGATGTGATCTTTGGAATTGGGTTTTTGGCGCAGGTTGCGATTGGATCGGAGTGCCAACGCTGTGCAGGCAGCATATTAGACGCGTGGAAGTTCTTGCAGGGTTTGAAAAAGGCTATTGACAAACTTCCTGCTACGATCTAGTCTCCGAGTCGGTCGTTTTTCAGTCCTTATCTATTGCTCCGTGACATGCAAATAGTATGTCCCGAAGACTTCTAATTCTGGGCCTTTTACATACAGAGTCACTTAAAGTTCCACTTTGAGTTAATACACTTGTGATTCGGTAAGTACACCCTTCTTCCTATTCTCCACTTTTGTCACCATTCGCTTTGGAAAAATTCGGATCGCAACATACTCTGAGGATTGTTACATACATATTACCTTGCACGTTCTTTGTATAGATAGAACACACGGACTATTGCAGCGTGAGGCATCGCTCTTAGCTTCAAATTGGGTTCCCATTTCCTTTCGATCAACTTGAAAATGAATGTGGAAGGATAGATCCTGCCGGTAGGTATGATTCCGTAAATTGTTCTAGGTTTCCTGACGGACTAATTCACCTAGGCGTCCGTTAAGCAATATATGACTTATTAAAATGTAAATGAGGCTATCAACTGTCGTCCATTATTTGAAGTAACATTATAAACAGGGTGGTACGAAATCAGTCTTGAGTTAATAACACAACCTTCTTTCTAATCAAGTTTACCTATACCCTCCACTTGCATGAGCCACTTGGAATCGAATGCACCTTCTTTATAACGTATTCAAATAGAGACAAAATTATGCTAGAGATTGAGCCTGGGAAAACTCTTGTGAGAAATGTAAATTTCAGCACGATGGTCAAGCAATCACGATACGATGTGGACCTCCCCGAGTGAGTCTAACCTACCCTACCCCACCCTACCCTTAATTCATAACTTGCAGTTTACCATGTGGTATGTTTGAGCCCTCGGCATGCCAGTGGCAGTGTGCCGAAGTTTGAAGTGGGAAGGAATAATCATTTGATTGGAAAGCCACATGGTATCAGACGCCAGTGAGAGGGTGAAAAGATCATCACGCCAGCGATGCTACATAGCCTCTTTGATTCGACGTCTTCATTATTAGCATGATCAGGACGCAAGTTATGGAATTCAAATCGGAGTAAGTTGTTGCCATAATCGGTTGTCTACTTTGACTACCGGTCGTGACGTTTGTGTGAGGGTGCTCGGACCGTAGGACCTAGGACCTAGAAACCTTGATCGAGAGTATCACAACGGCCGCTAAACTGGCTTGAGCATAAAAGTGACTGGAGCATAAACGTACTTGAAGATAAAAGTGACTTGAGCAATATGAGCACGAAGAATCCAATGCATTCTACAGTCTTGATTGGCATCGAGTAATGTGGCTGTAAGCTTCTCATCAATTTAAAGGACAGGAGATAACCAGTTCTTCAAACTCACATGCATACATGCATCCCTTGCTCGTGAAAGAAAGAATTGATCCTCAATCAGGTCTCAGGGTCAAAAATGACGGCTAAATAAAACGTCGTCCTCGAAGTCTTCGGACCTTGGGAACGTGCCATCCTCCACTCCTTTCTGACTTTTCGAATATACGCATTATCTCAGTGCATAGATGTACAAAGCCGACGGGAAATCGGATGTCGAGACGCTCGGAGAACAAATCTCTAGGTAGAAATAAATCCAACTTTTTAATCGATGTACTTGATCCTTCCGAAGTGCGCGCGGACTATGAAATGCGAAGCGCGACCGACTTTATCTTATCGCCATGAGTACATAATGCTCCCGTTCACGATGCTTAAATAGCTCATCATCGGCCCTAACAGTTCTTTTCGATATTTCACTATCTATTTACGATGTCCACGCCACAGTTAGCAACATTCAAGATTCCAAACATTGACAATGAGCCTATGGTGAAGATTTTGCCTCGTGCACGAGGATAGATCTGGACTGATCCCAATTAATGCCTACTCATTAGAGGACGTATGCCCCGGGTTCCACAGAGAGAAAGGCTCTCGAAGCTGCCCTTAGGCAGATGGAGCAAGAGCTACCCTTCGAAGTGCCGTGCATTGTAAACGGGAAGGAGGTATGAGCGCGCGCCCCCCAACTTGGACGGATAATAGCGCTTATCATATACTCAATGAACAGGTCAAAACGGGGAAGATCACTAAGCAGCCTATGCCCCACGACCATGCACGTCATTTGTGCATGTACCACGAAGCCGATGAAACCACGATAGCAAGCGCGATCAAAGGTGCACTGGCAGCGAAGGCCGAGTGGGAGAGCATGCCTTGGAACGATCGGGCTGCTATCTTCCTCAAGGCTGCAGACCTTGCAAGTGGGAAGTATAGATACAAGCTGTTGGCTGCTACGATTTTGGGACAGGGAAAGAACGCATGGCAGGCTGAGATTGACGCTGCAGCAGAGGTAGATAAGCGATCTTGTTTGAGAATTGATTTTGATTCTGGTTCGCTTACAGTTCTCGGATTTCCTGCGCTTCGGTGTGAAGTTTGTCGATGAACTCTATTCTCAGCAGCCTTCAAAAAACGCGCCAGGTGTCTGGAAGTGAGCAAACCTGGTTTATTTGATAGGAGTTTTGCAAATGATACTTCAAAGTCGTGTCGAATATCGTGCTCTTGAAGGATTCGTGTTGGCTGTATCGCCCCTCAACTTCACTGCCATTGGTGGTAACCTTCCTGGAAGTAAGCATGGAAAGCTCGTTCATCTTGGCAGTCCTGATTCGAACCACATTTAGCACCTGCACTCGTCGGGAACGTTGTAGTCTGGAAGCCTTCGCCTGCAGCAACGTACTCCAATTTCATCGTCCATCAGATTTTCACAGAAGCTGGTATTCCTCCTGGCGTTATCCAATTCACTCCAGGCCCCCCTTCTGAGGTCGTTGCACAGGCGATTGGCGACCCCAATTTCGCTGCTTTGCATTTCACTGGCAGCACTTTTGTCTTCAAGAAGCTTTGGAAGGACATTGCGGCCAATTTGGACATATACAAGGGATACCCAAGGATTGTGGGAGAGACGGGTGGAAAGAACTTTCATATTGTGCACAAGTCTGCTGAGATGAGGAATGCTGTCATTCAGTCCGTTCGTGCGGCGTTTGAGTATCAAGGTATGTGACATTTACGAGCCTTTATTCTTTTGTTCTGATCGAAAATTTAGGTCAAAAGTGCTCAGCTCTCTCACGACTCTATGTCCCGACATCCGTCTGGAATGGTGGCTTCAAAGACCAACTTCTTTCAGAAAGTGCCAAAATCAAGGTTGGCTCACCCCTAGATTTTACCAACTTTATGGGGCCTGTTATGTACGACTTTTTTTTTGCCCCCTTCATCAACCGTTAACCTTAAAAACAGCGGTCGATCTGCGTACGACAAAATCCTTGGTTACATTCAAAAGGCTAAGGCTACCGGCGGGGAAATTCTCATCGGTGGTACTGGTGCGTGCTTTTGCGTTTGATTTGTTCAAGTAAGCACTTACACCTGCGTATGAAAGGTGACGACTCGAAAGGATACTTCATTCAACCTACGATCATCCTCAGCAAGGATCCCCGATCGGTAACACTTCGTGAAGAGATTTTTGGTCCTGTTCTTACGGTGAGAATTGGGGAGTTTCACATACCTGTCAGCTCGTTACCACGAAGCACATTAGGTATTCCTATATGAGGATGAGGACTACGAGAAAACGCTTGATCTCATCGACACGACAACTGATTATGGTCTGACAGGAGCAATGTCAGTACATAGAAGCCTCTTTGCCCAACTTATACTCACAGCATGTTAAGTTTCGCTTCTGAGCGAAAGGCACTCCTAACCGCCACGAACCGCCTCCGCAATTCGGCTGGCAATATCTACTATAATGAAAAGTGCACTGGGGCAGTCGTTGGTCAGCAACCCTTCGGTGGCGCCCGTGCAAGCGGTACGAACGACAAGGCCGGTAGCATTGCTATTTTCTACCGCTTCGTCAGCGCGCGGAGCATTAAAGAAAATTTCATCGGTCTCGAGGATTTCGGGTACCCTTCCAACCTGGTTTAACGGAGATCAGAAAACCAAATCACTACGATTGTAACCAAATTGTAACAGTAGTAAGCCTTTGATTGTAAAGTGTAGCGCAAGCAATGTGTATCGTAAACCATGATTCTATGGGTTGAAGCTACTTGTGATGAAGATGCTTTGTCAAATCGAACTATTCTTATTCTAGGGGTTCAACAGGAATATAATGTGACAACATTCACTAATGCTAGAACGGCTGTAGATCGCAGGTTTAAATATGGGATGGGTGTCTTTTCACTCCGGTCAGAATGTTAACAAAAGTTTCATACTTTTCGCGCCGTCCAACATTGCATTGGTGAGTCTTATCTGCTGAAACCCCTGCTGAGCTGAATATTTCTGGCGGAAAAGGGTCAACACCTGCGTGTCACACCCGGTGCCTTTGGAGGTGTAGGAGGGGGGCTACTCTCAGTCGAGTCAATTTCCTAAGTTGTCTATGTTATGAATGTTATAATCCAGACAGTCATAACCTAGATCAATACAGACTTATCAGTATTCAATCCTCCATCAGCATTGGTCCTTGACAAAGCAACAGCACTTATGAGATACAAGGAAAAATGATTAATAGCACCAATATTTATTTTGGACCTCAGTTCATTGTTTAAAGCACAAATATGATCATTGAATTATAATGAACTCTCAAGTTTGCATGAAAAGTCAGAAAGATAAGCCAAACAGTGCATCCCTCACCTAATCATTAGACTCTATTCGATTAACATATCAGTGTATCCTGAACAAATACCACAGCAGGAAGATTATGATTTCTTCCATTGTCTGAAGTCCATACGAAATCTTTTGAATAATGCTTTGAGTCTCATTCACTATTCCTCTAGAATTCTTCAAAAACATTAAGATTTCTTTCAGCCAATCAGATGACACATTTTGAAGTCCACAGATTACAGGTGATCATACCTCATGCACTTACAGCCAACGGAATTATAGGTTCAAGTCCATCTGCATCTTCTGAGGTCTTCTTTGCAGCCATGATTAATGTATTTGGTCTGACAGCAAACAATTGGTTGTTCGGTTTCTGCTAAGCATATGACATTCATGTACTACAGCTTGTGTAGATGGAAGGTAAAGTAATCGAAGTGAAGAAGGTGAAGTCATAGAAGTAAACATGTTCATCTGCAGTGGGGTTACTGTCAGGTACCACTGGCGCTCACTCTAGAGCATTGATCCACTAATCAGAAGAGGTACTCTGAGTAAGTCTACTTGAGAGGGTCAAGTTAAGTGAGGTGAAGCAGAAAAGAGACTGAGAGAAAAGAAATTAAGCAAAGATAATGAGGGCTTCCTCTGACATAGATTCATACATATATAAGTATCTCTACACACATTACGCTTACCCTCAGTCAAGTACACGAAGACTGAGGGTGAGTAACACCTATACCTACATGACGGAAAATCATCATTGTAGTCCGTTCAACGTCCTCATCATAAAACGGTTCAATAAATATAACGGGCCTGAGTAATGATGACCAAATTCAAGTCTATGTATCAGCAATCTCATATTTTCGGAACAATCTATTTATGAATAGTGATAACATGTGCTAGTACAGTATAGCAATAGTAAAGAATTCCAAGATGCCAGATAATAGTGTAGACTAGGATGATGAAAGAGAAGAAGGTATATGGCAGTGTGCGCATGATAAAATCTGTGCCTCCTGAAGAAAAGTCCAATGAGCGATTATACCGATTAATGGTCAATCAGTAAAGTGAAGTTGGAGCGGTGATATTCACGTGACGCGTTTGGGGAGGGTCTTCGGGCCAATTCCCGGCACCCTCTGGCCGAACTTACTCCGAGTTTTGTATCGAAAAGTCTTAACCTTGTCGCTTTTTAAGTATTCATCGCTATATCTGCTTTCCAAATGTGCCTTTCCTGAACCTCTGCCTCGCAGTCAATGTGCTGTAACATCAGTCACGCTCAGTGCCACTCTGACATGTTGATTATGTTACTCTGTACCCTGTCAACAGAGAAGACTGTCTGATTCGATCAACCTTGGCGATACCATTCGGTCGAGCTTTAAAATAAACTCCTAGTATTTAGGGCCCAGAAGTCTCTTCACCCACTCATGATGATACCTCAAGCCTTGAAAAATACCGTGGTTTTGAGCTTGTTCTTTCTCTATATCTCTCTCGTTCGAGGACAGACGTGTGACACCTACGTCGTGCCTTCCATAGCCGGAGGCTTTACAACCAGGCAATTCATCGATTTCTCTGCAGTAACCCCTGGCGGGAACGTTGCATCCGTTCTCTCGTAAGTTGTGATAAGTACTTCGTTTGCATCTTTGGTCTGACTCTGATTCATAGGTCGAATGGAATATCTATCAGTGATTATGGCGTGACCTTTGGTCCTATTCCACACACATTTACACCAAGTAACCTCGCATTTGGCTCTGGTTCCCTAGACATGAAGGTCTCAGCGTATTCCGGCAGTGGTGCAATCTTGAGTTCCGAAATTGTCACCAATGATATTTTCAAGTATGCCTCTGTGAGGACTGTACTGAAATCCAGCCCTGTTGGAGGAGTTGTGGAGGGCAACTTTTTCTACCGTATGCTTCGGCTTCGATCCAACATGATAAGTACTCAAGCTAGAGGCTTACAGTAAACGATAACCAAGAAACTGATTGGGAGATCCTCACAAGCACTGCCTTGCAAGCTAGTGCTGATCTTCCTGCTGGGATCTGGGCCACGAATCAGGCAAGTGTATTTTCCAGTCCGTCATCGTGATTCACAAAACGTGGTCCCTACCAGCCTCTTGTCCCAGGGCAATCCTCAACACACGAGACAGTGCCGTTCACGTTCGATCCTTCCCAAGATTATCACGGTAAGTTCTGATCACGTCGACTATTGCTATCAAGAGGGGTCATTTCACACCATCTTAAGAATATAGGATCGATGTATGTTTTTGGTATCCATAGGTTTCATGATGGTGACTAATATCTGGTTCCTACAGTGGGTTGCTGAAGCTACCACCTTTTACATCGACGGTGTCCAAAAGGCCCGACTCACCACGAATGTATGTCTTATGACACAAAACATTTAGAAGGAACTTAAGCCAGTACCTAGGTTCCCACTGAAGCTGGCCATTGGATTTGGAATGTGTGGAGCAATGGTGACCCGTCATGGTCCAACGGTCCTCCCGTGGCCGACTCGATTACCCACATACGCTCGATTGATATCTATAAGGGATATACCTCGACTCCTTCTGGAAATCTTTGCAATATCTAGCGATACGTTTGTACAATAAGGACTATACATACTCCCTATGAACCCCTACCTCTTAGGCTGTTGAAGCTCACGATGAATCTTTGAATCTTTGTCCTTCTCATGTCAATATATCTTGTGATCCGTGACGGTTGCCTATAAAGTTGAAACATACGTTTCTGATTGAAGCGTAATATGATGATAGAGCAAACAATTTAGTATAACATACACGCGGTTGTGACTTGAGAAATTATGTGTTTAATGAGGATGCTTTATTAGACATCTTACATTCAACCTTATGAACTTTCCAATCTTTCTTTTGACATTGCTTGGAGCAGTATTTTGCCCGTACACAGGCACTGCATTGCATCAAGCGGGATTGACCTGCTTTCCCGCACGAATCGCATACTTCTAGAGCCACCGAATCGCCACTCATCTCACCCAGCCATTTGTGCAACTTGTTCGCAACCGATTCCAAGTACGTTACCGGAAATAAGGGCCCAAACGCTATCCGGGTGGCAAAAGGCACTAGATTCTTGTACTCGCTGGTTAAGAACGAAGTAGGGAGAGACTTTCCCCGGCCGCACTCACAAAGTGGGCTGACGTTCAGGTCTGGAACATTATTTGATATACCAGCATTTCTGAATTTGCAATCGGTAGTATGAGACCAGGTTCTGCATCGTTCAGCCAATATGGGAAGGAGTTGCCACCACGCTTGAATTTCACGGGATGACATTTGGAATTCCGTCACACCGCCTCTCGCCCTACGTAGGCATCCTAAAACCGTTTCCGGGCTATGTCCCGACGACGAAGTTACGGGAACAGCACATGCGTCGGCAATGATTGTGTGCGAAGGGTAGTCAAGCCGGACGCAATTAAGGAATATCAGAATTTCCGCAACAACTACGTCGCTATCAGTGCCACGCATGATGATTGCTTGGCGCCGATTTCCGTATTTACTGGTGATAGAGAATACATCTCTGATCGTGCGTTTGATATTTTGGATCAACTCTCCCTCTCTTGACAGTGGAGTGCTCCCGGATGGCTTGTCGCAGAAAGTGATAAATAGATGGTGCGCTAACCATTTACACTTAGGGTAAGTGATGTCCACTTCAGGCAATCTTGCGAGGTTGATATGGTGAAGATTCCAAGGGATAGTTCTGGAGTTTCGTTGAACCATAGGAAAAGGGTTGATCATGAGGCCATCTTGGCGAGAATTTGGTTCGTGAAGTTGCACGTCAACCTAGGAAGAAAGCTCCACAATTAGTCCTATGAATGCCGATTAAGGATACATACTTCGATATAGGATGATTTTCGAGCGAGCCTGGTTTTTGGATTGCTTCCGTCTATGGGATAGGGGAATAATAAAACCTCTTGATGAGCCTGACCAATTGATATAAGCATTGAGAACGGGGAAGTCTGTTTGACCGTGATGTTGGACGAGGGGCATGCACGAAAAGTGGCTTGAAGACTTGTTTTATTGATATTAAGTCTTCCAGTAAGCCCATTGACCTTCGTAAAATCTTTATCGGTGAGCATTGACACAGATTGTACTTGTAGATCGGGGGTGTCGCTAGGTCCTTGGAACTTGAGAAACTCTCCGGGATTACCAGGTCGTCCGCGCACGACTTGGACCTGAGTCTTGTCCAACAGGTCCGCCGAGAATATACAGAGCCGGGGACCAAGTACAGAGTAAATAGCAGGACTTACGATTGATCTGGGATCGATGCTTAACCGGACCATCATTCGGGGAACCGGCATGGCCAAAACCCAGGAGGGCACGTAGAACGAGACTATCAAAGAAGAATCTCCGCGCCATCGAGCGGTATCCTCATTTGCGATTAGTAGAGAAGGATCCGAACTGGAAGGCGTTGTTGTGCCGAAGAAGAAATGGGTTGCAGAGAAAACGTTGTGGCGTAATAGGCTTTCGATCTCACATTGAAAGATAGGAGTACCGATTTTATCCGCACTGAGACCTTCCAACTCTTTTAGGTATTTTCGGTGAACTTTCAGAACAACACAGACGGCAGGAGGTATGCCATCCCAGCCGTTAAAAACACGACTTGTATTGTTTCTTGATTCTAAAGCGGATGTAGCGCTGAATGTAACTCCATAAATATGGAGTTGACAATACAAGTCCTGAATATTATCCAAACCCGTTAACAACGTTTTGTCCCTCTCGATCAAAGATAATGTGTATTCCATGACCTGCATCCAGTCACTATGCACTTTCTGCTTGACAAGGGCGAGAAAAAGAGCAAAACTTGAGCGGTCATAGTGAATGAAATCTTTGACTCTGGGTTGGGCCTCAATATTGAAAAGATGCGATATGTTATCGCTCCTGAACATTTTTAGATAGATATTGAACAAAATGGTCCCAAGCGGTTTGGCAGCTATTTGTCGAAGCCTTGGCGTACTGTCTGACGGGGATATCTTCCACGAAACTGTCTCTTGGCATGACCTTACAGTGCCAGATGATGCGGGAATACACATGTCATGTATGGTGGTCCGAGTATCAAAACCTGAGACGTAAGATACAGGTATGACACCAAGAAGGAGTGAAAGGGTAGCAATATCTGTGCATGCACGACTTGCGAACCTCCCGCCGGCTTCTCCAAGGTCCAAGAGAGAACTTGTATACAATGTGGCTGCCGGATAATCCTGTAGAAGCGGGACAGTGGCAACAAGAATATTGATAAGGCCTAGGTGATCCATGAGGTTGGATGTGTCGATCATGTCAGAATTGAGCGGTGCTCTGTCCTGCGTGGTCCCACTGTAGTCCCGGCCATCGAGAATGATCGGGGTCGCCTCCCAGGCAGACGGGTACACCCCAGTGTCCATCGAGTTGGTGGCAGCGAAGACGAGAAGAGCTCTGGAGAAGGCAAGCGCATCTCCGGCCCACAAACGAATGACGATGTTGGACAGTCCGTCCTCAATCCTCTTTTTGAATGCCAAACACCAGTCCTTGAACTGTTGCTTGGCGATGCGTACAAGTTCGGAAACTGACGGATTACGCTTTGAAGCTTGAGGAAGCGTTGCAACCATTCCTAGATGGAAGGCAAGGATTGGATCTGTGCCATAATGCACATTGAAATCTTGCCCTGAAGAGTCATGGGTAAAGACTGGATTGACGAACATCGCCGCAGATATCTGAGCGGCATCGTCAAAAGTGACACCAGATTTCCAGTATCGTCGATAATATTCTTCTCCTGCTTGGATAACGGAAATCCATGTTGGACCTGCTGACCTTCCAGCTGTGTAGATGCAAGAGGCAGCAAACCTATTCCTCACTTCCTGCATTCCCATTTGGAAAGCATTCCATAGACGTGATTTTTTTGTATTATTATCCGGCATGGCGTACAAACACCACTGACGGTGAAGTTCCATAAGCGTCTTCGTTGAACAAAACCGCAACAATTTTGAGTATTTCCCTTTCTCCCAAGATTTAAAGGAGATCGAGAGATCAGCAAGCCTTTGACATTGCTCTCGTAGGCAGCTGAGTGAACTTCTGTCCAAAAATAAGTGAAAAAATATATTCCAGATGGTGCCGTTGATCAGATTCTTGCTACAATCTTCATTGAGAATCATGGTCAATAGAAGAACATTGCGAGCTGATCAATGACCTGTATGAGCAGACAGATCTCTTTATCAATTGAGGATGTACCCAAAATCGCTGGCTCGGCATCGCAACATGTGAAGTCGAGACCACGATCTTGACATAGAGTTACAAAGAAGGTAGAGAAGATAAGAGACAATATAGACTCACTGACGGTAGGCTCGGAATAGATGGTATATAGAATGCTGCGAGGGTCACCGCATCCTAAAAGAAGAATGGCGGCTGGACTCTCAGCGTCCAAATCAGAGGTGAAAGACGATGGTGGAGTGTTCCCGATGGGATAAAAAAACTTTTTCTTTGCCCAGATAACAGGGTGAGCCATAATTTTCCAAGGCGCTAGGAAGAGTTCTAGAAGAACGAGAGTCAAAGCCTCGTGGCTCCAGGCCAGAAACTCGGCCGTACGGCATGAGAAGGTTTGATACGTAGATATAGCATGTCACTAGAGAGTCAGGCCTGTCGGATCCGGAGCTAGAGCAGCTGAATACTACTTGTACCACTTGGAGGGAAGTGCCCGTGAACCACCCTCAATTGGCTCACGTGCTCGTCGGGTCGACCAAGTAGTGGCGGTGCTCGTTCCAAACGCGTCCATATCCACGAGTCATCTTGACCATTTCTTTTCTTAAAACCTTTATCATAATCAACTAAATGGCGTCAACATCGAGCATCGGACCAATGCCCTCCAAATCCGCGGATCTGGAGGAGACCTGGGCCTATCTAAACAACGGTGTCGACCTCATTATGAACAGACTTGAGACAGGTCTCTCATTTCCAGACTACTCAAGTCTTTACTCGACGGTTTACAACTACTGCACGTCAACCAAATTGGCAGGAAAACAGGATGGAAACCGAAGTCAGTGATTTTCGAGTTTAGTGTGGCAATCGTTAACTGCTTGCAGCCGGCGCTAACCTCGTAGGCTCCGATCTGTACAACAAGTTGCATGCATACTTCGTAGACCATTTCAAACCGATGGTTGACGTTTGTATTTCAATGCTTCGTTATCGGGCTATACTGATCAGTCTTCTGTCATTTAGACATGTGAAACTCTCCAAGAGGTCGAATTGTTGAGATACTACGCAGCACAGTGGGACCGTTATACCACAGGCGCAAATTTCTTGAATCGTCTGTTTACATACCTCAATCGTTACTGGGTTAAGCGTGAACGAGACGAAGGCAAAAAGACAGTCTACCCGGTTTACACAGTGAGCAAGCAACTTGATCTCGAGATGCCTTTTTACGCTGCATTAGCTTGCTCTGTCGCAGTGGAAAGACGTTTTCTTCAAGCAGGTCCAAAAGGACAATCGAAAATTGACAACTGCCATGCTTCGTCTTATCACGCAACAAAGGAATGGTGAAACCATCGATCAGGGTCTCGTGAAGAAAGTCGTGGAGTCTTTTGTTTCGCTAGGCCTTGATAATGGCGATCTGAACAAGGAGTGCCTTGATGTATATAAAGATCACTTTGAGGGACCGTTCCTTGAGGCGACAGAGGAGTACTACAAAAAGGAGTCCGAGTCATTCTTGGCAGCGAATAGCGTCTCCGATTATCTGAAGAAGGTTGAAGATCGTCTGCGGGAAGAAGAAGATCGTGTTGAGAGATACCTGCATAACAAGACTCGCAAAGAGCTTATTGCTAAATGCGACGACGTCCTTATTCGTCAACACTCCGATCTGATGTGGGAGAGTTTCCAGAGCCTGCTTGACTTCGACAAGGATGAGGATTTGCAACGTATGTATGCTCTACTTGCACGTATCGCGGAAGGCCTGGAGCCCCTTCGCAAAAAATTCGAGCAACATGTTAAAACAGCGGGCTTGGGCGCCGTTTCGAAATTAATCGAGGCTGGAGATGCCGCTGATGTCGATCCCAAGGCATACGTTGACGCACTATTGGAAGTACATCGCAAGAATTCAGAGACCGTGACGAGAAGCTTCAAGAGCGAAGCTGGGTTCGCAGCTAGCTTGGATAAGGCTTGCCGAGAATTTGTCAACCGTAACGTCGCCACTGGAACCTCATCCACCAAATCGCCTGAGCTTATTGCCAAGCATGCAGATATGCTTTTGCGTAAGAATAACAAGATGGCAGAGGAGGAGGACCTTGAAGGAGCGCTTAATCGTGTCGTGCGTGCCTCATCTTTTGTCTGAACCCTTCATTTGCTAACAAAATCAATCTTAGATGATTCTTTTTAAATATCTTGAGGACAAGGATGTCTTCCAAACGTTTTACACGACCAAACTTTCGAAGCGTCTGATTCATGGTGTCTCTGCATCTGATGAAAGCGAGGCCAGCATGATCTCCAAGTTGAAGGAAGCTTGCGGTTTCGAGTATACCAACAAGCTTCAGCGAATGTTTACTGGCGAGTACATTTCGTTTTGTCCTTAACTACACCGACTTATTAGCACATCCATAGACATGAGTCTCAGCAAGGATCTTACAGACTCGTTCAAGGAACGCATGGCACAGAACCACGACGATATGGATATCACCTTCAGCATTATGGTGCTCGGTACCAACTTCTGGCCCCTCAACCCGCCCCCGCATGAGTTTGTCATTCCACAGGAGATTCTGCCGACCTACGATCGCTTCTCAAAGTACTACCAAACCAAGCACTCGGGACGTAAACTCACCTGGTTGTGGAATTATTCGAAAAACGAGCTGCGGACGAATTATCTGAACCAAAAGTACTTCCTCATGACCAGCTCGTACCAGATGGCTGTTTTGCTTCAGTATAATAGAAACGATACCATGTCGCTCGATGAGCTTGTTACGGCAACGTCTATCTCAAAGGATATCATATCCCAGGTGCTGGCACTGCTGGTGAAAGCCAAGATTCTCATCAACGAAGAGAAGGACCAGTACGACCTCAACCCGAGTATGTGACGTTATTTTTGATGAACAATGTGTCCCTTTTTCAATTTTCGTGCCTTAGACTTCAAGTCGAAGAAAATACGTGTCAACCTCAACTTGCCTATTAAGGCTGATGTGAAGGCTGAGTCCGCCGACGTTCTCAAAGCCGTTGATGAGGATAGGAAGTATGTCATTCAGGCGACAATAGTCCGGTATGTCACATTATATTGTGTACTTGACATTTGCTGAGGTTTGGGCGGACACAGTATAATGAAGGCTCGCAAGACCATGAAGAACCAGAGTCTTATCCAAGAGGTCATCTCGCAGATCTCACAACGCTTCGCGCCTAAGATCCCTGACATCAAGAAGGTACCATGTCAGCTCCTGACTTCTTTATGGGGTCACTGATTCCACTTTTCCCAGGCAATTGAGACCCTCCTTGAGAAGGAATATATCGAGCGTGTGGACGGCTCGAAAGACACCTTCGCTTATGTAGCTTAACTTGCCTTACCTGCGCGAGTTGCCGTTTCTCACTCCCTCATCTGTATACACTGCTTTGTTGCAACTCTCTTACCCATTCCTGATCATAATCATAATCATGGCGCCTGTCTACATCACCATCTACCATATCTCGCACTGTATACCTTAGAAAATCTTTTGCGGCATATAAATCTGCATGAACACTAGATCATGTGGATCTTTTCAGGTGATCACTCTGTTCACGACAGCAAGTCGACGTGACTGGAAAACATGGAGTACGTCGAGCGCAAGACCAATTATATCGCCATCCCCGCCTCTATCTCACCCAACAGCATGGTTCCATCCTTGCTGCCAGTGAGGACTATAGAGAAGGCGTCAGGAGAGGAGGATGGGAGAAGTACACGAACATACTGATTGGTTCTTTGGGATGGAAGTCAACGGCTGTAACTGTGCCTTTGTGACCAGGAAGCTATAACAAGAGAAGATGAACAGGTCTTGGACATTAAACAGGAAGGCAACCAACCTTGTACAAAATCCTGCCGCTCTCTACTTCCCATATCGTCACCGTCCTATCAGCGCCTCCTACTGCCACACGCTGTCCGCCGTCGTCCCTACTCCATGCTCCCTTGAGCAATGTGTTCTCGAAACCGGCGGGTGCGCCCTGAAGAACGCGGTGTATCCGGGTTGGTGATGGCGAGAAAGGACGAATATCATGGATGAGAGTTTGGGACGAGAGGGATGGTGAAAGGAGGTAAGAGCCGTCCGGGGAGAGGGACAGAGAGGTTGGAGTGTCGGTATGACCCTTGAGTGAGTATACTTGTTCATTTTTGCGTATGTCGAATACCTGGTTGAGTGTCAGAAGATAAAACATAGATACTCGGACACGGGTGACGAACGTGAATTTCATTGTCTAGGGCACCGACATAGACATTTGCACCGTCCGCACTCCAGCACACCGATGTGACAGGGCACTTGACCTCCAACGTCGTTACAACCTCCTTCGTTGCCTCCTCGCCTCCTTCCCAGATTTTTACTGTTCCATCGTCTGACCCCGTCGCAAGAAGTTCTGTCCCCACAGTCAGTGTCCGGTCAATTGTGTTGACTATTTCATGGTGTGCTCGTATCTTTCGTAGGCGCTGGCCCGTTGTGAGGTCGACAGTGGTGAGAAGGTGATCGGCAGAAACGGTATAGAGGATTGATGAGGATAAAGACCATTGCAGGTCGAGAATGGGGGCTTTTGTGAGGTTGGAAAGAAGTCCATAGTTAGTGTTTGGAGGATATGTCCGCCAGAGAGCTTTGTAGATGTGTGAACGCGTATTTTCGATTGTTCATTGACTGGACTCACAGACGCTTCGATCTGCTGAACATGCAGCGACATTTTGACCAGTTGGGTCAAACCTACAGCTCAAGATCTCGGCCTTTATGAATCACTAAGTTGACAGGGCATTTCTACAACACTTTTGTCACGTACAGAATGAGCCCCAGCAAGACTAATTATTGGCGCTTCGAGACCACTCGTCCTTTGTACTGAACGAACAAGGCCCTTGTTTCTCGGGTCATTTGAGGAAGATATGATAATCTGGTTTGAGGGCGGCGCGTCTGACTTGGCCCTCTTGATAAGGACGCCTTCGACGGGTGGCGGAGAGGGGCCGCGTTTCGACATGGTGGTTGAAACTTGGATTTCGAGGCCGGGCCTTGTGAATTCAACAACGACAAACGCACTCTTCATAAGGAGCTCACTGGTTGGTGTTGATACATACAGCTCAGAAACAAAGACGACCAAGAGATTGTTGCCTAGCATCGCACCATGAGGACATGACAAACTGGTAAGGACTATGAATTCTAGTGATATCTGATCCACTCCTTCCTAACACTGGTATTCCCGTGTTGGCATGAGTTTTCTCTAAGTCCTCAGCGCTTCCTTCCCACCACCCTACCCATTCGCGTATTGCCCGCCGAGCTGTTCAATGTTGTTCCCATTTTCCTGATTGATGCGGACCACTCCTCATCTTTATGTCGAATGCTGGCCTTCTCTGAAGCAAACGAAGAGAACTAGCAAAGGCTCTGCACATTTTGCGAATAATCTTTTGGCTACTGGTATCTTCGTATACATGTCTGCCTTTTACATCTGCCAGTGGTCTTGCCGTATTGCGATCGCAAGAGAAAAAGAGTATCTTGACTAGGAAAGAAAACACTTTCAACCAAAGTGCTGTCTATCGGCACTTATGATCTGGATCCTCACCTTGATCCTTCATGTTGAGTTTGGTCTTCTGCGTTGTGGATCGATTGATACCTTACTACCCTCGGAACGCGGCCCCCGGCGACGCAAGGATGTAACATGGCCATTCTATCTCGATTGACCAGATTGAATTGCATCACTATCTCACATGTTTTGTCGGCTGCGACACCCTCATAATTAGCTGACGCTTGCTCGCAGCAAATGCCCGGACCACATTTAGGGACCAAAAGACGTGCATTTTTCCTTGGTAGCTTGCAGTAACCAGCAACACTGCGAACTGAAAAACTCTTGTCAACCTGGCAGAGTGCTCTTGTCTATTTATATCCAAGACACACCTATACAGCTTTCCACGTCATGATAGAACATGACTTAGCAATGCCAAGACAAAGAGGGTTGCTTCAGAGGCGGTGGCAAGGCAAAACAGGCTCAACGGCGACCTGCCCTGACCCTGTCAGATCATTGTCATTGCTGTGGGAGTCGACTCAATCTTTTTTTTGCACACGCTCATACATACTTCGATTCTGATTCTACATGGCCGCTCATCAGTCGTCACATGCTTTCCCCGGGTCGTCTTTTTCTCATGAGCATACCTTCTCACAACTCTATAATCCAAATTGCAGCAAAAAGTCAACGGTTACGCCTCGTCTCTATACGGAGGCAACTCGGCATGCTATAATTAACATGGTGGAGTAAGACAGAACTGCTCGCGTAGTTTTTATTATGTCCGAGTGCACCCGAGGCGGTGTCCGTTTGAAGTTATACGGAAAAGTCGGGCGAGAATGCTACGAGTGTCACCCACTGCAACGAAAGCGACTTGCATGTTGCAAGTAAAAAAAATTCTGACTGGAAGGAGATTGAACTCGATTAGCACTGTAATTGGGAATTTCGGACGGGGATAACCGATTGATCAGTTTAGAACGCGTACTTTCCTATTTTGATGTATAAATACTGCAGTGAAGAAATGAGCGCCTTCAAATCCCCTCATGACTACCTTATCGCCATCTAGTGCTGTCGATGACCGTCTTACCTTCCCGCCTTTCCCTAGGGTGCCGCCAGGCGTGACGATCATTCCATTCAAGGACTTCAAGGAACGTGGATTTCAGATGTTTCCCGAGAATGACGAAATCGAGAGGGACGGAGTTGGAATCCCGACTGTCGTGCTGAAAACAAGGCACGATACTGATGGATGCAAAACTCAGACGAAGAGGGAGAAGAAGGCTGAGCTTCCGCCGAAAACACCTGCAGCTCCAGGGGCACGTAAAGAATGGTGGGATATCTGGATGGACAACGAAGAATCTAAGATGACCGGACCATACGACCCGTGAGTCTTGTCTGCTCGTAACAGGATAATCCATGAATTCTCTCTTCAATCGTCGCGATCGATCTTGCTTCAGATGGAACACTAAATAATTTATTTTGTAGGCGCACATCTCCTCTTGATAGGTTCTACGAAGCTGCAGCTGATTTTCGCAAGACTCGCTCATGGCCGCAAGGAACTACAGGCATTGCTGCGTCTTGGGATCAGGTATGTACATCAGCATATCTCACCGAGACTGACCTAGCTAACTTGGTCAAGTTCCGTCTCTTTGCCGGTCTTTTGTCGAATACTCCTGTCTGGACTCGAACAGACAAGCCACAGATCGAAGAGGAGTCTGAGCCGTCCGATGATGAGGCTGAATTTGCAAAGGAGCAGGTACTTGAAGCGCATCTCAACCGCGGTGGACCCAAGAGGCCTCCACCTCCCCGCGTACGCGCTCGGCCTCCCTATGCATTGTATGGCATAGAACCCATCCCTGTTGGTAGCGATCAAGAAGTCAAGGCCCTTTTGGCCAGTGAAAACGCACGCCGTGAAGAACAGATGATCGATTTCCTCAACGATCCAGAGCTCAAGATCAAAATCTTTTTGTCGTCGTACATGCGCAAACAGGGGCTTATTTGGTGAGCACATCGTCGCTTTCATACGGACTTGAACTTATTCTCTTTGAAGGACCGACAGAAACTTGATAAATATCCCGCGCCTTGTCGAGTTCTTTATTCGTTTCCTCATTCGCAACCGCGTTTTCCCTGAGCCCGATTTTGACCGTGAGCTCAGACGCTCTCTGACTGTCATTGAACTTGCGGGAAAGGAGCTCATTCTGACGTCGAAAATTGCCAAGCAGGTCCCAGACGAGTTCAGCAAGGCTTGCTTTGAATGTTTCGGACGCAAATCAGAAGGGTACAAGCCACTTGATCCTATCGTTGAAGCTGACAAGCCATGGCCTCCCGAAGAGGAAACGGCAGAAGCCTCTTCTGCGAAGAACGAGTCTTCCGAGCCTGTAGAGCCTGACGCTAAACGGCTCAAGTTGGATTGCGAGGTGGATGGTTCCAAGGCTGCGGTGGACAAGTTCGAAGACGAGTTAAAAGCCGCCAACGTTGAGGTGATCAAGGTTGACGATAGCTCTCTCATGAAGGAAGCCGAACAGCTGCAGATTATTAGAGACAATGTCAATCCAGATATCAACACTGTACCTACGTGGGCAAAAAACGAAGGTTGGGGGTTGAATTCTGACGACATAGATTCTTGGGAGACGCCGGCTCTTGACTGGGGCCCCGTGGTCAACTTCTCGCTCATGCCGTTCCTAGGCCCTACTGCTTTCCCCATCACACACACGTCCGGTGTAGTCGAGTGTTCCGTACGACGCGTCAAGTCATATTCACAACCGCCCGCTCCTGCTACATTACCTAAATCAGCTTTGACTACTGAGGAGGATCCAGATGCAGTGGAGATCGAGCTTGAGCGACACTTCGCGAAGGTGGTTCTTTCACCATGGGCTGGATGGGATGACTACAGTGATGAGATGCCACACATGGCGAAACCACGCATCCTTGAAACGTCTTCAGGCCCAATTCATGGTATCGTAGGTATGGCTGGTCAAGTGGAACCTGCTCCAGGAGCTGCGGTGACGCCAGCAGAGGGTCCTCAGCCGCATGATCCTTTCAACGATGATATCACACTTTTGGTTCAGCCCGCGATTCTGCAAGTGCTTACCCCTGGCATGGGCCTTGGTGGAACATGGGTACAAATAGCGAGAACTCAGGACTTCACAAGTGAGAAGAGGAAAAAGAAAAAGAAATCGAAGAAGAATACTACAAGGTACTGGTACGTTGATGAGTTGGTATTGACCTTGCCCAGCTATCACACTTGATGTTGAGTTATTTTGATATGCCAGCCTTCTGTAATGCAAATTATATCAAAAAATTGTTTATCTGCCTTCCTCTTTGATGTATGTTATGTATTTTCCTAGAAGGTATACACATCCGGTTTGAATTTGAGTCCAAAGTTGGTGAAATTATATATATGTTCAGAGTTCAAATGCAGATAGAAAGAAAAAATCCGAAAAAGAAAAACAAGACCCTCAGTTTCACACAACGAGGATATGGGTCATGTGTCCGAACTACGATACCCATCTTCTAGAAGTACCTTTCGAGTTTTGCATCCTGCGACTCCAGAGAGTGATTCTCGTTCTTCAAATACCGTCCTCGCATGCGTGCACGCATTCGCATCCACGTGGGGACGCCGCTTCTTTGTGTTGGAACTGAGGTATCAATACCTGACAGACAAGTCTAACTCATCAGTCGTATAATAGATTGGTGAGCTTGATACCTGACAGACAAGTAAGTCTATCTCTGCCGGTGAGTTGTCAGGGGAGTTTGGTGAGTGTGCAAGATGTTATGCGACTCATCTTCAGTCGTATGATGGTGACTGAGCATTGTATAGTCCGAAGGGTTTACATAGTATCTTACACGTGCCAGGGGTCGATGTATGTGAGATGGACAATGGTCAGTAAGTATGAGAAGGCGGCTGTAAAAGAATGATACCCTTAAAAACGGCCCTTCGAGATAAAGATGATGACATGTTGGGCACATATGTTTGTCTTCGATCAGCATCTGTATAATTGACCCGCGGCCAGTCGGTGTCTGAACGAGACCGTTAGTAGCAAAAAGTACGCGTCTCGGTCGGCACCAATTCCAAATTCGTTCGAGCAACACCTTGCCAGTGGTGTTCTTGAGAACGATCGAGGTAGAATAGGCGAGATATTAGATTTTTGGTTCTCAAAACAATCCCGTGTCCGAAGTCCACTTCCAGAAGGAATATTCAGGGGAAGACTCAGGATCTATCTTGGACAACTTGAAGCCTCAAGACACGCAAAGAGCAGAGTACAAAATCCGCGCGCAGGAAATATAAGGGAGAGGAGGCAAGAGGAAAGTTACTAAGAGAGAAGATTCAGACTTCGTCAGGAGGTGAAATCCTAGGCCCGAATACACTTAAACGACCTTATCGAGTGACTAAGGTCCTTCGAGATACAGGCAGTCAAACATTGAACAAAAATGATGTCTTTTTGCTACTAAGACAGAGTGGATAAGATGAGCCTATGAGACCCAGAACTCGTAGATTTGTAAGACTCGTGAAGTAGTAGAGTACATCAGTTTTCAAGTCATGAATACGCATCAATGCTGAGCCCTCGAATCGGCCTCGGGTGCCCTTTCTACCAGCAAGCTTCGCAATGAGTTTCTTCTTGTCCATCTCCCCTTGCATGTATAATTTTTCCATCTTCTTGTCTCGCAAAGCATCTGCGAGACGGTCGAGCGCCTCCTTGGGCTTTGAACGACGTGTAAGTTCCCGAATGGCATCAAACTTTACCACAAAAAACTCGTGACAAGGATTGATTGTAACGCGTCCGGAGTTGATCTCCTCAAGAATCTTTTTGTGTGCCGGTTTACTTCCCGAGATGGACACGGTTGGACATGCAAAGAGACCACAGATGACGCTATAAAATCCTTTTTGGTATGCACAATATCGGTTAGGAAGTTGATCCAGCGCATTCAAGACTCGTTCCGGAAGTTCTTGGAATGCGTGAGGCTGTCCTCTCTTCTATTTCCTTCGTAAGAAAGACTCTGAGGGAAAGATATTACATCACTTACATTTCTATAAAACCTGTCAGGATTGACGCTATCGACTGCAGACTGGATTGTGAATGGAACTTCCAGAGAGGATGCATACTCCTTATATTTTGTTTGCAGCGCCACGGTTAGAAGTTCCCCACCTTCCAGTTGCAGACGAAATATCAAATCTGGCCCAAATTCATTTTGGGGAAACAAGAATGGTGCATCCACACGGGATTCCAGCCAAAGAAGATCTTCCCAGAGATTCTTTGAATTATAGCCGAGAATACTTGCAGGTGATGATGCGTGTTCTTTTGCACCTCCTGTTCTGCAAAGGGTTATTTCAAAAGGAGAGAAAACGGGAGCAACCCTGAACAATCCGCTCGAGTCAATCCAGCAAGACACAAGTCGAGCTTTCTTATCGGCCAACCTTCGATTGTTGTCAATCCTTGCAAAATCAAAATAAGCTGATAGGGGTGTGTAATCCCGGAAGATATGTGCTAAACAGATAGCAGTATACTGTTCCAATCCATTATTGTTCAAAGCATTCTGGTGTATACGTTCGACGAAGTATGCATGCTTTGACTTTTGATAGGCGGTAATCCAGAAATCAGCAGCAAGATATGCGAGCGGTTCGTCAAAAACGGGTCTGTTAGTAGCACTAGGATATCGAGCAAAGCCACACTCCACAAGATCGACATCAACCAGGCCAGCACCACTCCGTTCGAAATCAGTGCATCCATTGATCAACCGATGGCACACCAGCTTTTTGACCGCCTCGGCCAAATCAGGTTGCAAAGCCCCGGCTGCCCACCGAGCTTAATTGAAGTATGCAAGATGAACTCTAAGCCATACCTCGAGAGAAATCGAATGGGCTGATCGCAAGACTTGTTTGTTCTGGCATCGGGGCCTCCAGCTTCTCCCAAAATTCCCCATCTGCTGGGCCAAAGTTGGTTATAGTCTTTACGTACTTTGTTAGTATTTGATGGGGAAATTGTAGATCGTGCTCGATGAGGCACGTCACATATGACGCTATGAATCGAGGCCTATAGTACACATAGTATCCACTGAACTTTTTGCCTGCTTTCAAAGAGTCAACTCACCGTCCACGCAACCAGTATTGAGCACGTTTAAGGAGTTCCTTTCCACTTGGAGAGTCTAGATACTGTAATGGAAGGTAGTGTTTGAGGAACCGCTCAATCTGGTAATTGTCCTCGACAAATGAGCCAGTATCTGTGACTGCCTCCTTCAATCTGTTTGCATGCTTGCCAATGGTAGAAGAAAGTGCATCATTGACATGTTCAAGGTTCAAGGATGTTCCGGTGATGACATGTTGCATGCCAAGGTCCATCCATACCTTGAGCATTGCACGTAAAGCAGGTCGAGGGTGGATTCCAAAGCGATCACGAAAAGCGTCAGGATAAGCATCCGCAGCGACCTGTGCCTCGTCGAGAACGCAATATATACGAGACTTAACGCCGCCGAGAAAAGTTTTACAGATACTTAGAAGTCCATCGTTGATGCCGGTAGAAACACTGTTCTTCGGAATGTGGCAGAGAAGTGTGCTTAGTTCCAAAAACAAGTCTGGACAACCATCATCTTCCAGGATGTGAGTATCAAGTTGTATGAAAAGCCAATATTTCTTGAGATTAGGTATATCCTTGATAACAAGTCTCTTAACCCGATCATCGTAAGCTGTCAACAGGCACAGGAACACAAGGAGACGAGCAGTTAAAACAGCCTCGAAGCATCTCTCTGCCCGGTCTTCATTACTCCGAAAAGTCTGATCAGATGGATGTTCGATGATCTCGCATGCTTCGAGGTGTCCATGTGGCCGGTCAAGCACAAATTCGATGTCAGCAGAACCACACTCACTGACTTGTCTTGAGCATGTCAGATAGAACCCCCATTCACGGCATAGGCCTTCCAGCACTAGTCTTGTCTTACCCGCGCCAGATGTATTGAATAACACGCTAAATGATGAATGAGCGAATTGAAGAAGTAAGTTCAAGAGTCTCACGAGTGTTTAAGGTCGAAAGAGCTTTTTCCGGTAGGAAAAACGGATTCGAATAAGCTTTCTCGTGATGATTGTTTGTAGTTACTGGTATGGTCCGTGCTTTGATCGACAGCTTTGAAGTCAAAGGCAGTCGACTCCCCGAGTCCGTGACAAAGAAGAGACGGTTTCCCATGCAAAGTGGGAACTTTGAGGTTGGCAAAGTGCTCTTTGACTTGACAGTCTGACGTAGTAGGGACCCAAGGATGGATGAGACCTAGCTCTTGGTCAAGAAGTTGTCCAAGACGACGAGACACGTGTTCCATTATTTGCTTGAATTGTACAGCACGTTCGCTCGGTGTATCATTCAACAGAGGACGTCGACCATGAAGAATAGTCCATTTACCTCCTGTAAAACTTGAGTCTTCAGGCCGACAAGTGCAGTCGAAAGGTAAAGATTCAAACCTTTCAAAAGAAGACCATGGATCTCGTTGATCCGGGTTTGAAGATAGACATTCAGTGGCATCGTCGCAAGTTGTACAAAAAGTATGGACCCAAAAGCAGCATAAGTAGAAGTGAAAAAACAATGTCAGCTCCAACAATAACCATTTTCCATCTCAGCGATGACAATAACTGACTGGTAGAGCATAGCAACGTCTTGTATTCAGACGGTAGTATGACTGTAGATGTGCTTACTCTTGTTGTGTTTGGACGTCGTACAGTTTGAAATTTGAGACGTTACATTGTCCAAGTGCAAGGAAGATCCAATACACAGGTATGACGGTCACCTTGATCTCAAATGTGACGAATTTATGACAGATATATATATATGAAGTCCAGTCTAGTCCAGTTTATTCGTTCGCTTACAGCTGCAGACATATGTCAGCAAATTTTGAATATTGTAGGATAGATATTTCACCGTTTGGTGCCAAGTATCTGCGTATCCGTACGGACACTAAGTTGTGAGACTTAGTGCTCGGACAATAAAACGCAAACAGCCTTTTCTGGACATGGCAACCATCAAAAATCACCCACATCCTCGAATACAATCTCCTTAACGTACAATGCATGTCTGACGCTATGTCATCACACGCACACGACACTGTGGCCCCTTCTCAAGACTCGGATGAGGATTATGACTCTGCCGCAAGGTTCCTTTCCCGATCGTGCCCGGAATCTATCAAAGGCAATCCGGAACTGGGCCTTGACTCTGCTGAATCGTTCGCATGTTTGTTATACAGAGACGCGGATCTATTCCTTGCCGTGCGGAAAGTAAGCCTCTTGTGCAATTTGGATGAAATTTGGCGTACATGTACAGGTATGTCAAGTCTCAGTGTCTTAGGGGGCCCATTATCGACGTTTGAACAGATCTCGCTCGCCCCGAAGAAATTGGACCTTTTGCCCCTAAACCGGAGATCGAAGTCTCTTTAGTCCTCGACCGCATTGCTCCCAAGGTAAAGGACTTGGTTAGTGGGAAGAGCGAAGTTTTACCGTGGACATTGGATCCGCATTATCCAGATGCTGTATCTGATATGAAAAAAATGAACTTGGAATGTCTCATTGAGAAGAAAATGGAGCCCTCGATGCTCTTTTATGAATTAGGGAGCTTCAAGAATGAACCTGATCTGAGCAAGCGCGTCGAAAGTCTATTTTGCAAGGGGAAAAATACGTCTGTACGTTTTGATTATCCCAATTATGTTAGACCTGAGTCCCTCTTCAAAGTTTTTTGGTCAATGCATCGGCGACGGGTAAAACGCGGTTGTTGTATGAGGGTCTTTGTCAACATTGGGGACTCTACATCACAGCCCATGCTGACGATGGTGAAGCTCGTGTGCTTGAGCTCATGCTGGACGGCCGGCTTCATCGTGAAAGAGACCTTGTGCGGTTCCTGCCTCGGGGATCTTCCTTGGGCTTTACATCGATGTTAGCGAGGAACCGCGAGATTACATATCGCGGATTGTCAGCTGTCCTCCTTGCACATCTCTACATTTTCCGGGCTTTCTTGACCACAGCTCGTACTCACACTGTGACATTTTCTGAGATTCAGAAACGACGATGGCTTCTATCTCAGCTGTATCATCCACTTCTGGACCTGAGTGACCCTTATCGGGAAATTTTCCGTGCACTTAGATTTGCACCGCTCGAATACATCGACAACCAATTTACACAAGTTTTAGCCGATATCCGAAACTCGTTGCCAGAACCTGTTCTCACAGATGGACTTTTCATCGCGATTGATGAGGCAAATGTGGCCATACAAGAAATCTGGTCTTCGAAGAATGGTGACACCGGGCCCTATCCAGCACTCAAGGAAATCATCCGCACCTGGAGAGACAGACTTGTTACACTCGAAGTCCCCATCACATTTATCGTTGCGGGAACTGAGATTCCGCAGGAATATTTTCCTAGGACCTCTCCAGAATGGTCTTCGTGGAGATGGACCTCGGATACAGGTACGTTCGGCGATCCGGAAACCCAAAAGCAGTTTATCCTTCCTTTTTTACCGCCCTCGTTTGTGGAATCATCACAAGGACAAGCACTACTTGGACGAATCTGGGACTGGTGTAGGCCAAGGCAGGTGTCTTCTATCTGTTACGCTGACTACTCTTAACCTCGTCATAGACGCCGTTTGACGACATCCTACGTTCTCATGTTACTTCTGGACAAGTTGGCGCATCCACATGGTGTCTTGGATAGGTGGATTGAAGGTCTTACTGGATTTACTGCGCTCGACGCAAAAGAATACACTGCTGGAGAGGGGCCTTGCGATGTTCGACCGTTCTTTAGCAATATCGGGAGCACCATCGCACGAACAGATCGTCCCTATGTACGATCGACTACACATGAAGTGATCATGACATATGTTATCACTGGAAAGCATCCAAAATTCTTTGATATCAGCAAGATTGATCTTGTGAGCTTTGGCGTGGGTGAATTCAAGGACGAGGACATGTCGGAGATAGCATTAGATCAACCTGGGCCAACTATCGCTGCTGCCGTCTGGCTTTCAAAGGCATCTCGTTCCAGAGAAGAGCCGCGGTCATTGACCTCTTTTAAAAACTTTTGCTCGTACTTTCACAGTCGTTGGCCCAATGGTGACACCTATGCATCTGCAAGCTATATTGCCTTGTACTTCGCACATGCATTCAAGGATGGGAAATGTATATTGTCTGATATTTTCACTGTCCCGTCTGCTCCGTCATGGTTGGTTATGGACCGAAAGGTCTCTACCCAGCTAGTTGTTCTACAAAGAGATAACCATGGTGTTATCAAAGAACTCATTGTTACCCCATCCGCCCTTCTCCCGGACGCTCCTCCACTTGGTTATGCAGCGTCTACTCCAAATGACGTCGTAGCTTGGTTGAGACATGAGCGCTCTGGTGCTTTCTGTCTATGTCCCTCTGGTTGTACAGCAGACCTGATTTTCATAATACGGCATCGCAAGGATTATGTGTGGGTTTTCGTTCGCACTGTAGGCCAGGGTTCAGCGATATCACTCAACCCGGATAGTCTTTCTTCGGAATTCGAGCAACTATCTGTAGAGAATCTATTTCCCATTGATGAAGTACGTTTTCTTTCTTTTCTTCCACCGCGGTCCGGTCTCATGAACATGGTTTTACAGAATACAACCGAGCTGTCCGACAATCTTTCGAACGCTCTAAAAGCGCTTCCATATGGCCCTAGTAGTCGACTTTCCCTATTGCGTGTGGTAGCAGCTTTCCCTGAAGAGCCTACCTTGAATCAACAGAAGATTAAGGATCCTCCTGTGGCAGTGCTTAAAACTGAAACTTTTCAAGCTGTTACTGAGCCCATACCTCGCGAAGACCTGCTTAACACCTTGGTTTTAAGCATGCATGGTAAAAGGCCCTCAGAATACGCCGCCAATGCATTTTCCCCCGTCAAGCGAGTGTCCTTGAAGCAACGCGATACAAAACGGAAAACGCAGGAAGTCTCAGCTGAGGCATTGGTGCAGAAAGATGACTCTAATTCTGCTATGGACCCTCCAGAACCTGAAGCTGTGACATCAGTGAAACGGCGAAAGAGGAAAATCGTCCGATGACCATGAAAGACCAATTTGTACATCCTCGTTGTGGTCAATATCATCTCCATCAGCAGTTGATGAGCTGTATTATCTCATATATATCATGCATTTATAGTCCCTTGTGATATTCACATATCTACATAAGATCTGCTGAATGAGCTTGCGTCCTATTTTTTTCTTGAGGTGGTCATTTGTCTCCCCCACAATGCGGTTATCAAGTTGTATGAATAGCCAATATTTCTTGAGGTGAGGGATATCCTCGACAAAGAGTCTCCCAACCCGATCCTAGTAAGCTGCAAATAGACATAGCAAGACAAGGAGACGAGCAGCCAATACGGCATCGAAGCACGTGTGCGCCTTTTTCTCACTTCGAACAGTCTGGCTGTCAGTCGGATGTTCGACGATTCCACATGCGTTGAGGTGTCCATATGGCCAGTCAAGGACGTATTCAATTGTCAGCAGAGCCACACTTGCTGGCTTGCCTTGAGCATGTCAAATAGAAGCCCCATTCACGGCATAGACCTTCCAGCACTAGCCTCGTCTTACCCGCTCCAGACATATTGGATAAGACGCTAAGTGGTATAGATGAACGAGATTCGGCAAGAGATAGGTGAAATCTCACGAATGTTTGATATCGAAAGACTGATTCAAATAGATGTTCCCGTGATAGGTGGTAATCATAACTGGTGTGACCTGCGCTCTGTGATCTGGGTTTAAACGCGTTGAAATCAAAAGCAGTCGGCTCCCCGAGTCCGTGACAGAGAAGGGACGGTTTACCATCCAGAGTGGGGATTTTAAGGCTGCCAAAGTGCTCTTTGAGTAGACGATCCGAGGTGGCAGGGACCCAAGGATGAATAACATCCAGGTCTCGGTCAAGCATTTGTCCTAGACGACGAGATACGTGTTCTATCATCTTCTTGAATTGTGCAGCGCGCTCGTTTGGCGTATCATCATTCAAGCGGTGCAGACCACGACGAAAAATCCATGTACTTTCTACAATAATCGAACCTTCAGGTCGACAATACGGTTACAAGGTAGAGTTCTAACCTTGCAAAAGAAATCCGTGGATATCATTGATTTGAGGTTCAAGGTAAGCACGTAGCATCATGGCGAAGAGTCGAACGAAAAGTCCGGATATCAAGCTGCAAACGTATTGGCGGAGAAACAATGACAGGCAACTCCAACAAGAAGAACCATACTCTGCATAAGCAGTATAGAGCCTAGCAACGCTTGATGGATTCAGGAAGTAGCAGGGGTCATAGATGCTCTTGGTCTGATTTCCTTGTTCCGGATCCAAATCTGCATCGAAGTTGATGACAGAAATGGACTCAAACCTTTTGTTCCAACGTTGCTTACAGCGGGCGAGGCGTCACCAAAGGGCGGGGTGTTGTGATTCCGAACGCTCGATGGGAAAGACTTCCGGAGCATACATGAAATGACCAACCATGAGATGTATGTATGGGTCCCTCACGCGCGGACCGCCTTGCATCTGCAGACGGGAAAATAAAAAGCACATGAACAAGAAACATACTTGAAAGGACATCACAACCATCAAAAGCACCCACATTCTCAAATGATGGCTTGGCTCGAAGCTTATGTTGCATCTAAACTCCTTACATTTCCGACGCTATGTCTGTCACCATCGACGACTCGATCAAGGACTACGATTCTGCTGCAAGATTTCTTTTCCATACATGTCCCGAGTCCATCAAACGCAATACGGAATTAGGCCTTGACTCTCCCGAATCGTTCGCATGCTTGCTACATAGAGATCTGAATTTGTTCTTGGCCGTGCAGAAAGTAAGCGCCTCGGAGAGCTTGGACCGAATCTGGCAGCAGTGCATTAGTATGTCTATGTCAACTCCCGATGTCCCGTGACCAATGCTCGACAGATCTCGCTCGTCCTCCAATAATTGACCGGTTGTACCGTAAACCGGAAATTAAGATTCCTTTGATCCTCGACCGGATTGCTTCCAAGGTGAAGGACTTGGTCAGTGGGAAGGGTAAAGTTCTATCATGGACCTTGGATCCGAATTATCCAGACGCTGGATCTGATATGAAGAAGGTGAACCTGGAATCTCTCGTTGGAGGGAAAACAGAGAATTCAATGCTCTTTTATGAGCTAGGGAGCTTCCGGACTAAACCTAGTGTGAACGAACGTGTCAAGAAGCTATTTTGCAAGGGGCAGAACACGTCTGTACTTCTCCACCTTCTGAAGTATTAGAAAGGCTGAGGCCCCTCACAGGTTTTTGGTTAACGCATCAGCCACTGGAAAAACACGATTGTTGTATGAAGGCCTTTGCCAGAACTGGGGAATTTATATCACAGCTCATGCTGATAGAGGGGAAGCTAAAGCGCTTGAACATATGCTGGGTCACCGGTTCCATCGTGACGAAGAACTTGTGCAGTTCCTTCCTCAGACCTCCTCCTTGGGTTATGCCACCATGTTAGCGAGGAATCGTAAAATTGCATACCACCGATTTTCAGCTGTCCTCCTTGCGCATCTGTACATCTTCAGAGCGTTTCTAACCGCAGCTTCCACTCAGACTGCGACATTCGCTGAGATTCAGAAACGTCGGTGGCTCCTCGCTCAGTTAGATTATCCTCTCCTGGGTTTAGGTGACCCTTGTCATGAAATTCTCCGCTTCCTCAAATTTGCGCCGCTCGACTACATCGACAAGCAAATCACTGAGGTTCTAGCCGATATCCGGACCTCGTTACCAGAATCCGTTTTCACAGATGGATTTTTCATCGCGATTGATGAGGCAAATGTGGCCATACAAGAAATCTGGTCTTCGAAGAATGGTGACACCGGGCCCTATCCAGCACTCAAGGAAATCATCCGCACCTGGAGAGACAGACTTGTTACACTCGAAGTCCCCATCACATTTATCGTTGCGGGAACTGAGATTCCGCAGGAATATTTTCCTAGGACCTCTCCAGAATGGTCTTCGTGGAGATGGACCTCGGATACAGGTACGTTCGGCGATCCGGAAACCCAAAAGCAGTTTATCCTTCCTTTTTTACCGCCCTCGTTTGTGGAATCATCACAAGGACAAGCACTACTTGGACGAATCTGGGACTGGTGTAGGCCAAGGCAGGTGACTACTATCTGTTACGCTGACTACTCTGAACCTCGTCATAGACGCCGTTTGACGACATCCTTTGTTCACATGTTGCTTTTGGACGAGTTTGAGCATCCACATGGTGCCTTGGATAGGTGGATTGAAGGTCACACAGGATTTACTGCGCTCGACGCAAAAGAATACACCGCTGAAGAAGGGCCTTGCAATGTTCGACCATTCTTTCGCAATCTCGGGAGCACCTTCGAACGAACAGATCGTCCTCATGTACGATCGACTACACATGAAGTGATTATGACGTATGTTATCACTGGAAAGCATCCAAAATTCTTTGATATCAGCAAGGTCGATCTTGTGAGCTCTGGCGTGGGTGAATTCAAGGACGAGGACATGTCGGAGATAGCATTAGATCAACCTGGGCCAACTATCGCTGCTGCTGTCTTGCTTTCGAAGGCAACACTTTCCGGAGACGAGCCGCGGTCATTGACCTCGTTTAAAAACTTTTGCTCGCACTTTCAGAGTCGTTGGCCCAATGGTGACACCTATGCATCTGCGAGCTATATTGCCTTGTACTTCGCACATGCATTCAAGGATGGGAAATGTATATTGTCTGATATTTTCAGTGTCCCGTCTGCGCCGTCGTGGTTGGTCATGAACCGAAAGGTCTCTACCCAGCTAGTTGTTCTACAAAGAGACAACCATGGTGTGATCAACGAACTCAATGTTACCCCATCCGCCCTTCTTCCGGACGCTCCTCCTCTTGGTTATGCAGCATCTACTCCAAATGACGTCGTAGCTTGGTTGAGACATGAGCGCTCTGGTGCTTTCTGTATATGTCCCCCTGGTTGTACAGCAGACCTGATTTTCATAATACGGCACCGCAAGGATTATGTGTGGGTTTTCGTCCGCACTGTAGGCCAGGGTTCAGCGATACCACTCGACCCGGATAGTCTTGCTTCTGAATTCGAGCAACTATCTGTAGAGAATCTATTTTCTAATGATGAAGTACGTTTTCTTCCTTTTCTTCTACTGAGGTCCGGTCTCATGAAGATGGTTTTACAGAATACAACCGAGCTGTCCGACAATCTTTCGAACGCACTAAAAGCGCTTCCAAATGGCCCTAGTAGTCGACTTTCACTATTGCGTGTGGTGGCAGCTTTCCCTGAAGAGCCTACCTTGAATCACCAGAAGATTAAGGGTCCTCCCGTGGCAGTGCTTAAAACTGAAACTTTTCAAGCTGTTACTGAGCCCATACCTCGCGAAGATCTGCTTAACACCTTGGT
>JAGGAU010008372.1:0-33905 GCA_017657275.1 Termitomyces sp. T108 | reverse complement strand
GATCTGAGGATATAAACTTACGTGTTATTTAGGTATTCAATATACCTGCTAAGCAATAGACAAGTCACTTTCTAACACCCTGTCTTTACTTTCCAGCTGCTTTTTTTCACTGCCTTAGACCTTCTACAATATGGGTGCTTTAAATTATGACCACTACATCGAGGATCAACTCCCCGAATTCACTCCGATGCTGTGGTCTGTACCGTCAACTGGCATTGATCTTCCTCACCTACAGATCTACTATTTGATAGGTCTCTCAAGGAAATCAGAGCTGCTATTCCGAGCAAGTACTTTGTTCGGGATACGAGAAGAGGCCTCCTTTACTTTGCTCGTGATGTTTTTATGGCTGCCGCGGCGTGGTCTCTTGCTGCTCTGATCGATCCTTACTTCATGCAGCCTGAGACTGGTGAACTCCTCACTCCGATTGGGGCAGATGTTGCACGCTGGGTTACCTGGGGCATCTAGTGAATTGCAACAGCAACAGCTAACCTTACCAACACTGATTTGACTCTACAGTTGGTGGTTCCAGGGGCTCATCTTCACCGGCATCTGGGTTATTGGTCATGAAGTTAGTATCCAATATCTGTCTTTATTCTTTCTTATTATCATCTTTAGTGCGGACATGGTGCTTTCTCCGATTACAAAATAGTCAACGATATTCTTGGCTTTGTAGGTCAATCTCTTCTACAATCTTTTTTATTCTGATATTCCTTTGAGATCACACACACCTTCCTATGGACGCCGTACTTCTCTTGGAAAATATCACACCACCGCCACCACAGTAATCATGCTTCAATGGAGCGTGATGAAGTCTACGTTCCCAAGACACGCGCGGACCTCGGTATACCTGATAACGCTGAAGGACGCACAATTGACTACGATGAGTACTTCGGTGATACCCCCATCTACACCCTCTACATGTTAATTCGTCAACAACTCCTCGCCTTCCCTGCATATCTTCGTAAGTTTATATACGTCGATCACAATTATTTCGTATCGTAGTGGGGACTCATTTTCTATGAACAGTGTTCAATGTGTCCGGACAAAAGGACTACCCAAAGTGGACAAATCACTTTGATCGTAAGTGATCATCCTTACCAATTCTTCTTAATGATATTATCCCTGACACATCTACAGCCAACTCGATTCTGTTTACCAAGGCTCAGAGGAATGCCGTTATCCTTTCTAACATTGGTATTGCTTTCATGGTCTGGGCTGTCGGCTATTCCTGTTCCACCTTCGGCACGGCCAACGTTCTATGTTATTCCGTGGCTTGAGGTTACTCATTGGTGTGGGTATTTCCATTTTATTCAACGTGCTCCTGTTTGCTCAGTCTGAGGCAACAGTCATCATGATTACCTACCTTCACCATACCTCCCCTGAGCTTCCCCACTATCGTGGCAAGGAATGGAATTTCCAGCGCGGTGCTGCGGCAACAGTTGACCGTGACTTTCTTGGTTGGCAGGGACGCTTCTTCCTCCATGATGTTGCCCACTATCATGTTATCCACCACGTAAGCTCCTTTTTTACACAATTACTCTGCCACTCTGCCGACATAGTTCTCGTAGTTCTTCCCAAAAATGCCTTTCTGCACGTCGTTATTTGGTTGTGTTGATTGTGGTCCTAATTTTTGTTGCATTAGATCATGCACCTGATGCTACCCAGTCTTTGAAGGCATTCATTGGCTCCCACTATGTCTACTCCAATCAGCCTGCTTTCAAGGCTCTGTGGGAGAGCTATAATAGATGTCAGTTTGTCGAGAATGAAGGTGTGTGATCACTTTTTTCGTCTCATCTTTCATCTGATCTACCCATTTATAGGCAATATTCTTTTCTATCGTGACAGAAAGGGACAAGCTGTCCGCCGTCCTGCTAAACAGTGTTGCGACACTAAATTTTACTAGACGGTACAATGTTGAACGAATTCGCCAATTATCATTGGTAGTTATCGTACTTCCTCATGTTCGACATCAAGTAACCTAAGTATGTATATTCTAATGGATTTTCTTTCATATTTAAAGTGAGTGAATATCCTGTAGCACCAGCTCGCTTTATTTTGCGTTTCGTAAGGTTCCATTGGCTCGAGGTTTCTTATTGGTCATTGGCTTCCGGACAGTCTCCAATAGTAGCCTTTCAATCTTGTCTGGTTTGTTTCTGGCTAAGACATCCCTTTTTCTAGATTACATTGGTAGCTAGCGTCTATTTGTTTTCTGGAACATACAGCCTCTTTCTTGCTTGTAAACGGCCCTTACATATATTCCCAGCAGTTTGAAGCCTTCTCCACATTGTGTCAATTAACATCCCTGGGAGATTCAATGAGGTACCGATGCAAGATTAAGTAGTAGTAGTGTCTTCACACTGGCTATTTAATGTACTTCGATCTGGAGATTTTTGGGACTGAAAGGTTGAAATCTACAACTCAGTATACGAAATTCTTTGATCTTGATTCACTAATCTGTCTATGTTTAGCTGGCGCATGACGATGTTGGTTTATTATGCGGTCTCCTACAAATGAGTTCTGATTAATCAAGAAAAATGAAAAGAATGATCAGACGTCAGCAAACAATTGAAGTACGTACTTATTTCCCTTGTCGTACATTGAGCATAACCATTGTTGACTCCTCTAACATTGTCAATCGACAAGTTCTGCTCTGGGATAAACAAAACTTGTGAAGGTAACCTTCTTCAAACTATGCTAGTGCTCGGAAACTTTGTTTGTGATCGATATACACTTGAACAATGCTAGGTTACCATTGCAATGACCTAAAGGGTAACACTGAATGAAAGTATTCATATTTTGGTGTCGAACACAGAGATAGTAAGACTTACCCAGATTTTTCTGACCCGGATCTTATGATCAATCGGTCACTGGTAACCTGTTATCTTATTCGGCACAGCAAGGTCGATTCTTTCAATTGAGATTCTAGATATGAATTCAAAACTGGTTCGCTCTTTACTTGTGCTGCATTTGAATGGTGACCCATGCTCGGGTTTCTGTGCTCAGCATCATCCAACTTTGCACACCGGCCAGAAAACAAAGTTAATTCGGTCGTTTGATTCTGCGAGAGGAGGTCCTTGAGATGTTCTTGAATTCGTTGAGTTCTCAGTAATGCGCGACGTTTGCGTGAGAAAAAGGTTGAATTTTTCTGAATCCGAGAAGTTCTCGAGCCGACCCCTTAGGAGAGGTCGAAAACTCAAGCCAGAGCTGTAAAACCCCGCAGAGCCGGAGGTTCGAAAGGGGTGACTTGAGTGTGGGCCAAGTGGAGGAGAAACGAGAGCTGGAGGATGCGGTTCGTGTCGTTTTCTACGTATAGTTTATAGGCGTCGCTGCGCCAGCGGCCGAGCAGCTGAATTTCGTAGTCGGAGTATCCCGCGGCTGCTGCCTCGGAGGCGGCGCCGCGGCGGAAGCTATGTCCTGCGAAGAGATCGGGTTTGAGGCCGGCAAACGCGAGAGCCTCTCGAATGGATTTGACGAAGAAGGCATATGACAGGGGTCCCCCGTCCGGCTGCTCGAAGAGAGGCGCGTCGTGGCCTCGAGGGAGTTCCGTGTACATGGCCTTAAGGGCGGTGACGGGGCAAGTGGGGCGGCCTGGTGCCGCAGCAACTGTGATGGTGACTCCCCTTCGGAATGGGTCAGTTTTGGAGGCCGGCAGGGTGATGCGAGCATGGGTAGCATTGGCGAAATCGGGCAGGAAGGTGATGGAGTTGCGGGCGAGGTTGAGGCTAGGGTTGAACTTACCTCCCTTCCCTGCTGTGAACTCCCCGCTGCGTAACAGGCCTGAGTACGCGAGGCAGCAGGCGGCATAGACGACCGTGTGCCCAGGGATGATGCCGGGCCGCAGCTGGGCGAGGAGCGCGGTGAGAACAGGGAGGGTGATTGGCTGGACTGGCCTGCGTTCCTTTTCCCCATGGTAGCGCTTGATGCCGCGGATGAGGCGCTGCACAAGGGGAGAGTCAATGGTGTCGAAGGGGAGGCCCGCATCCGTGTGAAGGGACCTGACTGCTGTGAGATATGATTTGATTGTTTTGGGCTGTACTCGCCCGCCGAGGCTTGCCACCCACGAGAGGATTGCGGGCTGGGACGCCGGGATGATGGAGCCATCTCCGTTGTAGAGGCTGTGGAGTTGGACGTACTGTATGAATTGACGTTGCCCTGTTGAGTAGGTTTTTCGTGTACTCGCGGCAATGCCGTGCCATAAATAGAAAGCGACGGTTTTGGGAAGGTGCCGATGCTGTTCATACCACCAAGCTGGAGGCGTTTTGAGCAGGGCTTGAGGTTCAGCCACGGAGCGATAGAGAACATGCGTGAAAAAGAGAAACGGGAGGCAGCATCAGCAATTGAATTGTCAGAGGAGGATAACCAACTGGACGAAAATGAGAAATCGAGGCGGCAGGCTAGGGCAATGAGATGGTGCACGAGTTTCATTGTCGGGGCGGATTTGATTGATAGATCACGGATTGCGTTGTAAACAGCATCGTTGTCGATGTGAAATATGACGTGAGAACCGGCCAGGCGTGGTCCCCAGCATAGCACTGCGTATACGACTGCGAACATCTCCTTAACCTGAATGTGCTCAGGTCGGAGCCGTCGTGGGCATCGAGCAGCAAACCATTCATTTCCAAAGTACCCGCCGAGCCCCTTCTTGCCACTTGCATCAGTGTATATGTCGATCGTGGGACGAGATGGGCTGAGGAAGCGTATGCCGTTCCAGTTGATTGCAATGGAGCTCCACCATTCCAAGTCGTGACGTGCGGTTTTAGGGATATGGCGGCGTGTGAACTGGGATGCGGGGAATGAAGCAGTAAAGTCATACAAACTACGAAGAAAGGCACGTGAAAGGGGGATTACTTGTGACGTGAATTGTAGAAAACCGGTGAGTTCTTCCAGTTTGCGTCGCGTGCAAGTCCTGCGTCTGATCCAGCTGTCAAGAAGCTGCCTGAGGTAGGTGAGCTTGTCAGCGGGGAGGCGGACCTCCATCGCTACTGAATCGAGCTCGAGCCCTAGAAATTCGATTGAGGTTGCTGGTCCCGTGATTTTTGATGGCTGGAATGTCAGCCTGAGTTGGGAACCGAGGTCTTGGGCCCAGGCCAGGGACTGGTGGATGAATTGGAGTGGTGTGCTGGCAGTGAAGATCGAGAGGAAGTCGTCAAGGTAGTGTCGTATGCGAGCCGGAATGTTGTTCTGCATGATCCAGTGCAGGGCCTCAGCAAATAGGTTGAAGATGTAGGGTGCTGAGCAGCAGCCAAACCCTAGCACCACGTCATGGTAGAACTCATTCATCCATGTGAAGCCCAGCAGGGGCCAGTCCTTGACTCGAACAGGTATGTGACGAAATGCTGATTCCAGATCCAGTTTGGTCATCAGGGACCCAGGCCCCGATGCGATGAGATCAGAGATTGCCCGATCGATCCTATCGTACTCTATCGTGGCTTCCCTGTCAGGGATGCCATCGTTGACTGACATCGTGTCAGGCCAGGAGAGATGGTGAATGCGGCGGATTTTATTGGACCGTTTGCGTGAGACGGCTCCCAGGGGTGATGCGCGGAAGTTGGGGAATGGGGGTATGAGAAAGGGTCCGTGAGTGCGCCTGCTGGCGACTTGAGCGGCTATGTCGGTGGTGATGGCGGTTGTAACGGATGGGGTGAGGAACGCTGATTTGAGGTTTGTGCAGTCCTGAGACTTAGATCGGTCGCCTGAGAAACCAATGCTAGCACCGTGATGTATTATTTGGGTAATTGTAGATACAAATGTTCGATCTGGGTAGTCTTTTAGGTAATGAGTCCATGCCTCTTCCCTGAGGGTGGAATGGATGAGCGGAAGATGTGAAGCATCTGTTAATGGAGCGTTGGCGCGTGGGGCAGAGTTCAGGCGAATTGGGGGAGTGGGAAGGTGAGGAGCAAGAGGGGCAAGAGGTAGAAAATTAGAGTCGAGTTTGCTTTTGTGCTGGAGAAGGCCCGGGCAAGCAGACGGCGTGGCGGGGCTACTCACCCTGCCTGGGACCTAATCTTTATGCTGGTGCTTCCCATGGTCGGTCTTACCGCATGTTGAGCAGCTGTGAGGGCGGCCCCATGGGCATGGGTTTGCAGTACACTTGCCATCATTGTACTTGCGGCAAACCTCAGGGGCACTACCTGGCACGCGCATGGCTCCAGGCACCCTGGGTTGCTTTCCAGGGATGGTTTTCCTGTAGGCATAGACGTGTTTACTTAAGAGGTCCGTTGCGGGGATCCCCCAACCCGAGTAGTCTCCCGCGGCCATTTCCGATCGCCGTCAATCAAAAAATACGGAATGATATTGAAAGACTGCTGACCATTCGAAGTCTGCGATGAGCTCAATTAGGTGTGCTGTGTATTCATAGAAGACGAATGGTACATCGTTGGATTTGGGCAAGTGAAATCCTAGGACGTTAAAGTAGCGCTGGAGAGGGACGAGGACGGAGAACGGGTTTTTGTACTCTTTGGCAGCCCTGTTGCTGACCTCAAACTGGTTTGTTGTCCCATTGAAGGTGTATGCTACCTCCTTATCCCGGTTCGTGGGGTCAAGTTTGTGGAGGTCGGCCACCTTAAACTCGTGCGTGATTATTGCAGTGATTACTGCCGCCTTGATATCGGGAAAGCGTGTACGGAGCGAAGTGGGGGCAACAATGGACGTACCGTTAGCTGTTACTGCTGTGATTGGGGGTGTGAACTCCGCTATCGTGGTGGCCTGAGGGGTCTGTGTCGGGGTTGCATTACTGTTCATCCTCGCGAACATGTCTCTGACTAGGCTTCCTAGCTCAGTTACCGTTGCATTCAACGCGTTGAAGTCCTCGGTTGAAACCGCAGGCGAAGGGTCCATGGTTGGGACGAGAGGGGCAGGTGGGGTTGCTGGGGAAGGTGCAGGTGAGGACCTGAGGAAGCGGCCGTTGGGAGCGCGAGGGGGTAGTCCTAGAGAGTCTCTCGAGGGAGTGCTCATGCACTTGTGTAGATGCAAAGAAGATGCGAACGATTCGATCTACGAGATAGACTAATCGATGATCTGCGAGCGCAGTGTGAGACGACGTAAGTAATAGTATGGAATACGTACCTGCGAGCGCAGTGTGAGACGACGAGTTCCCCTGACTGCGCTCGCGGGATTATAAGTGAGTTGGAACAATGAAAGAGTGAATACAAAGCGAGTGGCCCGTGGCCGGTGGCTAAAGCGTTCGAGATAAAGAGATGAGAGAGGGGTAAGGATAAAGAGATGATAAAGAGATAAGATGAAATCGGTAGTCGGTCTGGTGCCCGAATTAACCCTGGGCAACCACCTCCACACACTTGCCCAATCCAATTTCACCTATTGTCCGTTACTACGTGTACTGCGTGCATGCGTTCCGTTGATATATTTCGACAACCAAGTACATCATCCGGTATGTAGCAGTACATTTCGTGTTACAACAAGTAGTCCCCTTCCTTTTTCTTTAGATAGATATTTAGGTCTGCCGTCATGTCCAATGCCTAGCACCTAAATTTCACATTGATCCCAGGTCACAACCAGTGTCTGTTGCTTCGAACACCCACTCACATACTGAACAGTTCTGACCCGTGCGATGGCCCCCCTTTTACCACCTTGCAACCTCACAATTAGCGTTTTGCTCACTGTCTACTACGTGCCATTGGAATGTATGAACATGTTACTCACTCTCGGTGGTGGTGCTCAGAAGCGCAAGAAATAAAGGTATCAATTGATCGTATTCCGACGTGGCGAGGGACCAGAAGCGTTCAGGCACGGCGAAGCTAGTATGTCGGCCAGGTGATGGTGATTGCGTCTGCGGTGGAATCGGTTCAAATAATACTATTTTCTGCCAATGTGGTCAGCGTTATTGTTTGTCAGTGTTACTCTATCTAACGCCTCTTGAACTTGAAATGCTACCTTGGTCGATCTTGTTTTTTTTTTCAACCGCTGAGCCAGGTCACCCCGACGGTAACGCTTTTCTCTCTCAAAGTCCTCAATACAAGCGCCCGTCTCGTCTCCCTCGACCACAGCACTCTCACGCGATCACGTTGCAATAACTGCCGTGCCACTCATCCCTTCTAATCTCAATAGTTCTGCAATGTTTCATTACCATCTTGCACCCATGGTCGGCCGAGGACATTCAGTGTGCCCATCAGCAGACATGGAATCCAGGTTTCTATCAGTATACCAGTGGTTCGTCTTGTTGTATTTGCCTTGCGTGCTCGAGCTTATTGCGCTGCAGCTGATCACGATCTTCACCAATACGCATCGAGTCTTTCTATGCGACTAGCTGCAGTACGTTCAATCAACGTTCAGGTAATCAAAGAGGTAGTTTAGACCATAACGGCAGCATAGGTAGTGGCTCCGTATCGTCCTCCACTTCTTAACCTTCCAATTGCCATGCAACATTTCAATGTGGGTATTGATAACCATTCTGTTCTTGACTCACCGTTTTATTTAGACGCCGTCTGATAACTTCCGTCATCCATCATCAGAGGATGCCCAGACCTAATTCGACTCGGCCTTTGGCGTTCTTTCGATCCACGATCCAGATACCGCCCCATTCTTCTTCCACCTTCAACAACAGTCTGGGCTAGCCCCCACCACTGCTATTCTCCTGGACACTGTGAGCACAGACGTTTTAGGTGATCCAAACGCGACGCCTATGGCTCAAGACGATGCCAAGTGTCAATACCAGCACTCCTGCCAATCTCGCCGCACCTACACCCACCGTGTTCTCTCCTCGTCGTCGCGTTAGATCAATGTTTAATGTCAGAGCACTGACAGTCGTACCCCATGGTAGCAAGGCGAACTCTTTAGTCTCGAAGGTTGCTTATCTTTCCCTCAGCCCACGGCAATGTTCAACGAAAAGGAAATGCAGTACGTGGCCTAGGTACCTCGCGATCTACTGCTACAATCTGGGCTGGCAATGTTCTCATTGGCTCCATCTATTTTTCTCTCATGGCGAAGAATACTTCTGCCGGCGCATTCGGATTTTACGCAGGCCTCCGTATCCTTGGATGGATCTTTGTGCTCACACGTTTCCCGGAGACGGTGTGGCTTAGCCTGGAGGAAGTGAGGATGGTGTTCAGGTCAGGATTTGGAGTGAGAGGCTGAGGGAAGCAAAGATCGGGAGACCAGATTATGATGCTCAGAAGGACCGTCTGTTGTTGAAAGGGATTTGACATCAACTTTACACGAAAAGAGTATACTTGACTGGTTCCGGAGTTTTAGGACGACATCAGCACAATAAAATCAAGAATTTGAATTATCCCATCCCGTTTTTCACACAGACGTACTTTCAATGTATGTAAAAGAATTGGTAAGCTAATCAAGCAGTATTTTTTTATTGAATTTGTACTGGCAAGAGGTCAGGTGGCACTCATTGTGTGTGCCGCCTCTGGTGACGTCACTTACTGACCCATTTTCTATTTTTCCCTTATCAAACTCATCTCCTCATGTGGACAAATATTCAGTTATTAATATTAGTGATTTATTTTTCTTTTGGCAATCAACAATAGTAACTAATCCATTTGTGAGGCTTCAACTTGGACCATTACCTACCACACCTCATCTGGACACCTTCTATGCCCAATGGCTGTCACAAAGCCTGTGAATCAGTCTCACCTGCATTCTCTTGTTCGTAAGTTGACCAAGGAAAATTTTGTCCTCTGCACTAAAACACTTCTTACTTTGCCAGCCTCCTTCAACTTTGCCAACCACTCCAACTGTGCCACGAAGCTTACCAACTCAAAGTTCTGCATCTCTGGCAAATGCAATCGGAATGCATGAATTCCTACTTGCTCCTCAGCCACGTAAGTTTAGTTTATATCATTTTCAATTCTCATGAATATTGTTATTCCTACGTTGTCTCTCGTTTCTTGTTGCTCACCGAAGCACAGCTCAACACATTGTTCCACACAAGAATCTTTCCGAAGTCATGTCCAGCGACATAACAACTCGTTTTCTGCTGTCATGCCATCTCAAGCCTCTGGGAAGGTTTGACTCCTTCTCAGGGCATGTACAGCCCCCTCCATCCTGCCATCCAACCTTTGTATATCTAGTGATTAGTCGATTTCTTATATTTTTGATGAATACCCTTCTCATTAATCTCTCCTGCTGGCACAACTACAAGGGACTTTGAAGAGAAAGGCCCACACCGCAGTGTAGACAGAGGCTAGTGGTGGCATGAATGGGATCGTCTTGTGTCTCAAGTTTGTCAAGAGCAGCATGTGGTCATTAAGTTTGGTTTTAATCCAGTCTACTGATTTTTTATGTTACTACAGCCTCCAATATCTTTGATAACCTGTGAAGACGGAATCTGTGGGTTGCAAATACTGACGACCACTGTGGATACCAAACTGTCATGTCTTTGATTCTTTCCGCCAACACTGCAGGAGCTGACTGTTGTTGGCTTGCTCTCAGTATCACACCCTGATTTTCTGCTGTGGTCTCCTGGGTTTATTGTCTATTGACTATTTCCTTATTATTGTCTGTGCAGGAACTATGACAACAGCCTTCAATGAGTCGCTAAGTGAGCTCCAAAGTACTCCTCCTTGACTAATACTCATATCATATACCCTGTCCAGCCCACCTGGATCTTCTCTGTGCCATTAATATCACCAAATAAGTTTTTTTTCATTATGTCTAAGAAATTAAATTGAGCAATTGCTGACCAACTAGAGACATATATCATTGTGATCAGAACAAGCAGGCACATACACCTGCAAAAAAAAAAAAATCACAGGTCATGTGACCAAATATTTGTACTTGTTGTGGGGTTGACAACAAATTGATTCAATGGCCTCAAATACTGCCAATGCTACTTGCACTAAGTGCAACAAGGTTTTTCTGGCTGAAACATATGTCAAGGCTAAATCTGCATGTGATGTTTATAGGCACACCTGTGTGACATCAATGCAAGTTGAGTATGCAAATGTGGCAGTTACAATCTCTAGGCAAGTTCTAAATATCCAGCTAAACATGGATTCAACTCAACACACAATTTCAAAAAGCATGTAGCAGCTTTGAAATGCAATTTGTGTAGACCCAACCAGGTGAAAATAGTTGTCTGAATTATTTCCTGTCAAAATTTCAAGATTCCTTATAATGTGCCAACCTTTCCTGTCCAAATGAACATATTAGAATGTCCCACAGAGTTATCCAAGGTAAAAATCAATAATTATTACTTTAAAATGGAAAAAAATTATTGCTGTCAAAACATTTTACCAACTGTTGTTTTTGTGGAAAAGCAGCCAGTTCAGTTGCCATATCTTCATAAGCTTAGTGCATACAACATGCTGCTGCCTGGACTGATCTGCCTAAGGTTGCAGCATTGCAATAGCTCCTAAGCATGTTGTAGAGCACATCAAAAAGCAGCATGGGCAAGTAGATATTTCAGTCAATGAAGAACTTGTTGCTTCTAATATACAGCCTTTGAACTTGGATGACAAACTGCCAGGCCAACTAGCCATTGCTTTGATCCTAGACTTGTCAGTCTTTGGCTGAAATCCAACCAATGGCCAGACTTGATAAAAGGCAAGTCAATACAAGAACTGCATGCTACAGTTGCACCTTTATAGGAAAATGAGTTTTGTCAGCTTGTCACTGCTGTACACAGGCTGCATTTCAGCTCAGACCATATATTTGAGCTGGTTAGAACTAGTTTTGCAATGCTTGAATGCACCAGACCCAGTGAAAATGTAAGTCTTTTCAATTGAAAATTCTAAGAGCAATTTTAGAGGAATAAACAACCACTCATTTCACTGACATCAAGACCATTGACTTTGCATAAAGAATATACAAGTCCAGTGATACACTTGCTTGCCATACTTTTTCAACAATCAAACTGCATTATATTCCACTTGCTTGAACATATTGCAAGTCATTTGCATGGTCTAGATGCCATTCTCAACATTCCAGCATAAAAGCAATTGCAAAGCATGTGCTTGGTCTTTTAATTGTGCTATGGATACATACTTGGATATCTACACAAGCCCAGCTGTTTCCAGGTCTAACTGTGGTTTGCCTTGCTTTGATGATGCTTAAAAAAGATGGAGGATTCAAGCACCCAAAACACACTACTTGGGCTTATTGCCTGCTTTGAATATTGCATGTGCAACACATTCATGATTGAAATGCATCAGCAAGTTCAAAGACATCTACCAATTACAAGCTAGAACTAGAGGAACTTGTTTCTTGAATTACTGAAAAGTATGATTTGACCTTTAATTTACTTTGATCTCTGTGACATCAAGCTACTACTATTGCAGAGTCTACTATGGCTTTGCCTTGCATTTGGTGGGTGGATCATCAGTATTACAAGACAATGCTTTTTGAAGGCAGTCTAATTAAATTTGATGACATCAAAAAGACATTTGTATAGCTAAAGCAAGATCTTATACAAAAATGAGAGAAGGATATATTGTGTATATTGAACTTGCACTGTTCATATTTCAACATTGCAGATGATTTGATCAACATTGCTGTTGGATATTTTTTCATCAATGATTAACAGAATCCTTTTGCTGCAGTCAAGAGTGACTTGATTACAGCCATTCTTAACAATTCAATACTTTGAAAATGCTTCATTGCATGAGAAGAAGAAGATGAAATCATTTGGAACAAGCTTGCTCTCTGGTCTTGGCTCTATTCTTATGCACAGTTTGAAGGCTTATTGCTTGTCAGAGGCCAGATGCTTGGTGGATCTCCAGAACAAGGTACTAAACTGACAGCAATGACTTTTCAAAACATTGCTACTTTTACATATAGAAACTGTGTAGCTTTTGGCAAATACTTGGCAATGTTAGTAATCTATCATAAAGATACTGCTATGACTGGATCAGAGAAGCTAATTTCCCATGCATTTGATGGAGTCACTTTGGATTTGATCATTCAAAACCTTGCTCTTGCTTGATCTTTTGCTCAATTGGCAGCATATGTTTGTTATAAAGACACTGCAGAAATCAGGCAGATTTATCAAGACCAGTTGTTTGTCAACAATGGCAAGCTCTTTACTTCTACAGATATCAGCAGAATCATGCACTACTACATCAAAAATTTACTAAGACTCAAGCTTGGACTTTAGTCTTGGAGGCAGGTGTCTGTAGCATCTAGATGCAAGCTTTGTTCAGACTTGGAGGACTTGATTGATAATGATAATCAAGACACTATTGCTGCACAATAAGCAACTCATAGTTGATGCACAGAAAATCAGATTTATGGCCTTGGTGCTGATGCTTTGTCAGGAGTAGCAGAAGATGTGTTGCCCTTATATCTTGATGCAAGCACAGACCAGCAAGTTATAAGTTATGCAGTGCCTGGTGGGCTGGAACTTTCCTATCAAAAATGTCAAAGCATCCACTTTGATGAACTTGTTCATGTTGGACTTTTTGACTTGTCACACATATCACACAGCCACTCATTCCACTCAACAGGGTCATCATATCACAATACATTCCTCATATTACATAGTGGACAATGGCCCATTGTCTGCATATGTATATATATACAGACTACTCATAGAAAGAACCCTCAGTTGCTTATTATTGGACTGAGGGTACGTCAAACATATTAAATACATTACAAACATACTGACTGTGCCGTAGATCAATACTTATATTATTCTTAGGTACAGTACAAATATAGCCACTTATTATCAGACTGAGGATCAATACTTATATTGTTCTTAGGCCTAACAATCAAGCAGTCCAGATTCTAACAGGTTATGGGTGATTGCTGCTCAACGACTCTCTGAAGTGTCAACAATGTTTCTTCTGGACTGCTGATCCTGATCTTATCTTGTCTGCATCACATCACATCTTCATCTCTTTTGTCTGCTCTCCTACCTAGGCTCCCATGTCTGAGTCTCTCTCTCTATTATGGCTTCAATCCTTGCAACCAATGCTTCCAGTTCATCCATTCCCAAACATGTCATTCGTCACAAGTGGGAAGGCCCTAAGTACAATCATGCTGACAGCAACTTCCACCAGTGGATGGAGAAGCTCAAAGACTCCCTGATCCTCAATGGTATATATGCCTACATGTTCAGCCCCACCATCTCCTGCCCCAGTATCACCACTGAGCCCCACATCAATGCCAATTGGTGCCTGAATGACAGGCTAGCTATAACCTTCATTCAATGGACAAGGGTGCAATGAGATGCTTCAAAGACCTGAAATCTCAGGCACAATGGGAGGGACCTATTAAACAGATTGGTCTACTTCAAGAAGCACTATTGACTTACTGCTCTCCTTCAGAACCCCTGCCAACCATTGCTGGATGCATTGTTGACATAGTCCAAAGAGCTTTTGACATTGGCACAATTGATGTGGATCTCTTCACATGCATCACTCTTTTGAACAGCCTGAATGACCCCTCATTTAAAGCCCTGCAAAAATCAGTCTCTACCCTCCTCAGTAACGCAACAAAAGAGAAACCATGCATGTCCACAGACATTTGGTTACTCATTGAGAATGCTCAGAACATTCTGAACTCCAAGAACAATCAATCCACAGCGTTACATGCAAAAGGAGGCACAAAACCATCTCAAGCCATAGATATGCCAGGCCACAATCACAGTTCTGGTGCAGTCTGTTGCAAGAACTGTCATTTGCTGAAATGCCCATGCAGAGGACACACAAAGCTTTTCTGTATACAGAAAGGTGGAGGAATGGCTAGAAGATCTCTCTCAGAAAGCCTCAAAGACTAAAACTGGACCTGCTCCCAACACTGCAAAAAAATATGTAGCAGTCACTAGCCCTGATGGAAAGTCCTGGTATGTTGAGTCATTGAGCCTTGAACAACTCCCTGCACCCATGGAATCTACAACATTTGCAGATATCACCTCCACCAACTTGTCCACAGAATGCTGGGAATACATGGGTTTCATCATGATGGAAGATGTGCAGACAACCATAGATTAGAGAAGCTACTCAAATCCAATCAACAATCATGTCATGGCCACCAATGTGTCACCTATGCAGCTAGCCAAATGCACCCCCATCACATCAATTGGTTCAAACCCCTTCCTCATCAACTCTGGTGTGACCATACACATTTCTCCATGCTGAGACAACTTCCACACCCTATGCCCCATACAACCTCACTCTGTCAAAGGATTGGGAGGGTCATCTGTCACTGCAATCGGGATAGGCAACATCAGGATCCACGTTGCCAAGAAAGCAACCATCCTTCTTGAAGATGCATTATACATTCCCAATGCCACTGTTTGGCTCATATCCATTAGCTCACTCGCTAAGCACTCTAGAATCAACTCTCTGTTTGACAATGTATCCATAAAGCTAATCAACAAATCTACTTGATCCATCATTGCGCAAGGTTCTCTCCTTCCCAACCAGCATCTCTACACTTTAAACCTCAGTTCCACACACACTGGGCATCATGCATTTACGTCTAGCTACATTCCCAGTATGGAAACTTGGCATCACCAATTAGAGCATGCAAATTACCAGACTATCATGGAAATGGTGAAAGCTGGTTTAGTCCCAGACCTGGAATACAGTCCCTAAGGTACAGGAGGAAGGGCGGAAAGCTACAAAAAAACTAGAGATTGTCTGGATAGACCTTACTGGGCCACAGGCTGTTGTCTCACAAAACGGATACTCATATATAATGAATCTTGTTGATGACTTTACAAGCAAGCACTGGTCTATTCTGCTTAAGTGCAAAAGTGATGCTCTGACACATCTGAAAGCCTGGCAAATCGCAAGAGAAACAGAAATCCAAGGTAAACCTGGCATATATTGCACTGGACATGACGGCAAACTTGAAGGACACCACATGGAAGCCTGGCTTCTCTCACAAGGATCAGAACATCAATTTCAGGGCCACTTATATATATCAGGGCACATTGGCTGAGTAGAACAAATGCATCAGACTATTATGGGAAAGGCAAGAGCTATGTGCATTGTGACAGGATGCCCACCGAACATGTGGGACAAATTCTACATGACTGCATCACACTTACACAAGAGAGCATTAACAAAATCTCTTTCTGGCATAACTCCTCACAAAGCATGGACTGGACAAAAGCCAGATTACTCCTATATGTGTGAGATTGGTTGTAAAGTGTTTGTGATGACCCTTGCCTCCCACAATCCAAGAATTTATGCCTGTTTGATTGAATGTATACTGATCAGTTATGCAATAAACTCAAAGGTCTACAGGTGCTATGACAAGCAGACTGGGAAAATCTATGAAACTTACCATGTCAGATTCTGTGAGAGCCATGATGGGCACCCACATCCTCTAGCATCACACTCAGGTGACACCATGAGAAATGAACACATCACAGAAAATCAGTGAAATGACCAATCAGTCAAACAGATCAAATACAACAATGATGATCTCACACACTCAGGAGGAGTCAACATGCAACCAGTGATACCAGAACTGAACAAACCTGAAGCTCAGCACCAATCCAACTGCATCCCTATTCCCACACACAAAGTCAACCCAGACAATGTGCCACCATCACAGGGAGAGCAGGCTGTTGATAAATCCAAGGCAGCTGCCAAATGGATACAAACCACTCAAGCAGAGAAAATAGCAGCCAGGAACAATGTGGGCATGCAACCACATAAAAAGATACAGATCCATGATCTGGGCACTAATCTGAAACCCACTAATCACGTTCCAGATCTGGCTAACATTGGATCTGCAGACAACTTGGAGTATCTATTCAATGCCATGGTGGAACTTTAGAATGACCCAATAGCCCTGGAACTCAACAACAAACCAAATACCTGGACTGAGGCAAAGCGCTCTGGAGATGCAGAAAGATGGGAAGCCGCTTACTGGGAAGAGCTTGAATCACTTTGGGAAATGGGAGTATATGAACTAGTACCACGCTCAATGCTACCCCCTGGTGCAAAGGTGAGAACTGGGCAACCAGTGTTCAAGATCAAGCCTGATGAAAACAGAAATGCAGTCCGTTTCAAAGTGAGGCTTGTTTTTTGCGGATATGAACAAATCCACAGCCAGGACTACAGCAAAACAACCTCACCCATGGCACGCATGGAATCTTGGTGCATTCTATTGCACTAGAGGGTGGGATGCCACTCAAATAGATGTCAAAACAGCTTTTCTCTACGGAATTCTCCCTGAGGAAGAAACTCAATATATGAAACAACTGAATGGATTCAAAGAAAAAGGCAAGGAGGACTGGGTCTGGAAGCTGGTGCAGGGACTCTATGGGATGAAGCAAGCGGATAGAATATGGAACAGTATGGTGAATGAAAAGATGGCTGCCTGGAGATTTACATGGCTAGTGTGCGAGTCCTGCATATTCTACCGCTCAACTGATCAAGGAACAGTCATTGTAGCGCTACATGTTGATGATTTTTTGTCAATCGTGAGTAGCAAGGAAGAGAACAAACATTTCAAAACCTAAATGCAACAGGTCTGGACTATTTCTGACTTAAACCTACCCCATTTTGTTGTTAGCATAGCCATGGAATGGAATCATTCAACATGGACAGTAAAGTTCTCTCAAACTGCACTCATTGACAAGATCATCAAACAATTTGGCCAGACAGATGCAATGCCCCTTTCTCTTCCTATGGACCCAGGCTCAAAGCTACAATGGATTGACTGCAGTACCTTAACCCCTGAGGAACACTGTACCCTCAAAAGAACGCCTTACTGACAACTAGTTGGCTGTCTCCTCTATCTGGCAATAGCTACTCATCTGGATATAGCCTTTGCTGTCCAACAACTAACCCAGTATTTCAACTCTTATGCCACACCACACTGGAATGCCACAATCCACCTAGTCAGATATCTCAAAGGCACAAGAAATCTATGGCTCCACCTGGGGGGAAAAGGAGGAGCAGATTATGCTCACTGGGTACACAGACTCTGATTGAGCAAGCTGCCTTGATACAAGACGTAGCATGGGTTGATATGCCTGGAATCTTGGATCTGGAGCAATCTCTTGGGTGGTCAGAAAACAGAGGACAGTAGCGGCTTCATCATGTGAGGCAGAGTACATGGCAGCATACAAGAGCGTGCAGGAAGGAATATGGCTATGAGCATTGCTAAAGGACATCAGCCTAGACCTCACAACTGCTCCGACGCATATCTTCAGTGACAACGATTCTGCCATAGCATTATCCAAAGACCCACTACTACATGCACAAGTAAAGCACATTGACATCAAATACTATTTCCTACATGAACATGTACAATCTGAAGAATTAACACTACATTGAGTTCCTTCCAAGGAGAACACTGCTAATATTTTCACTAAAGCCCTGCCAACTGCAGCCTTCCAGCACTTACGGCCATGTCTCAGTCTGCAATAACCTACCATGCCATGATCCCATGCGAGGATGAGTGTCTGTGGTGAGGAGGAGTGTTGGACTTTTTTACTCATCACACATATCACACAGCCACTCATTCTACTCAACAGGGCCATCATATCACAATACATTCCTCATATCACATAGCAGACCATGGCCCATTGTCCACATACGTATATATATACAGACTACTTGTAGAAAGAGCCCTCAGTCACTTATTATTGGACTGAGGGTACGTTGAACATATTAAATACATTACAAACATACTGACTGTGCCATAGATCAATACTTATATTGTTCTTAGGTACAGTACAAATATAGCTGCTTATTATTGGACTGAGGATCAATACTTATATTGTTCTTAGGCCTAACAATCAAGCAGTCTGGATTCTAACAGTTCAAGCCCAAAAGATTGTCCTTTGAGGTTCCAATGTGTTATTAATGCAGGCTACAAGTCAAGCAGTGTTAATAGAGGGTATTGTCAGGGGACTTCCATTTTGGGACCTCCAGAATTGTCCCAGGGCAGTCTGGAGATTTCTGGACTTCCATTTCAGGATGCTCCAGAGCTATTTCTATTTTGGGACCTCTGGAGTTGTCCAAGAATAGTCCAGAGATTTCTGGACCTCCTCTGGGGTTAGGGTTTAGGCGTGGTCATGCTGTACAGTACATTCCCATGCCTTCATGCCTGCGCCTGATGCGCCGTGCCCTGGCAGAGGAGTCCCTAGACTTGTTCTCTTCAGATCCCCCTCTGCCAGGTAATTAGCTACATTTCCTGTTGTATGGTACCATTCTAATACACTTTGGATCCCCCTCTGCCAGTTGTGTGACTTAGCCGCAACCCCCAGAGGTCGCCCTTACAGGTATTGTCTAGGCAGTGACACAAGCATTGCAACCAGTTATAAAAGAGTCATTACAGCAGGCCTGTGATGTCCTAGGATTAGACTACTGGCAATTTATTTAAAGTGCAACCTGATCTTTCTTCCTAATTTCTGGCTTCAAATATCCTTAGCTATCTCAAGGATGTATGTGCCTAGATCCTAAACAATCTGGCTCCTACTAGGCTTCATGTTATGCATTTCCTCCAGATTAAGATTGCAATCTCTAGTACTACTATATAGCTACCCAGAAATATGAAAATTATGTTATTTGTCCCAGTGGTTTCTGAGAAAATTAGAGAGAAGGGTCAAAATTTGGATTTACACAAAAGTCAAATTACCCAAATTTCCTTCCTAATTTGTGAGCCAGCAACTGCTTCAAATGATTTACTTTCACAGGTGACCAGGGGCATTTTTGGCTCCTCTATAGTTTGCAAACCACCATTAGGTCAAAGGACCCCTTCCTTGCTTTCCTTTGTGACCATATTTAACATTGACCTATATTTCATTATATGGCTTATGGCCTGGCCCAACATACATATATGCTGGGTTTGAAGATTGAAACTAATGGCCCTACACTATACCTCCATATTTGTATCCATATTATGCAACTATGCCTAGTGAATCTTCTTTAAATTTGGGGACAACACAAATTGTGATGTTTTGACATGGGAATTTTTCTCCCTGATTTACCAACCAAATTTTGAGTGTACAGCTTGGATGTAACAGCAAACTATAGCTAAAATAGGGCCAATTTTGAGTGTACAGCTTGGATGTAACAGCAAACTATAGCTAAAATAGGGCCAATTTTAAGTTGCACATCTTCTTTTGACTCTATGATCCCTTCTTTGCATTCTGCCCCTACACTATATCTAGAATAATGCATACTTATATATAAGGTAATTGCAAGCAATCTTCTTGCAAAAAAGTTGTATTCTTAATATGTATAGACTCTTCTAATGGGCAGCCTCCAGAGAAAACCCATATGATGGGAGTATTCCTTCTATTTTATTGTGCAACAAGTCTACAAAATGTTGCCATCATGAATTTGCACAGCCACACTCTTAATTCGGAACTAGCACATGTGGTGCTCACACCCAGACCACAAGAACAGTCAAATCGCTTATATATATACCTTGAAGGTTAAGAGGCCCTTGTCCCTGTTGGCGGGGGGCATTTATTTTAGCGCCTAGTACATTGTATAGTAGATAGGGCGCTACAGTATTCCTTTGTTGGGCTAATAAGTGTCTTTGGAAAGTGATATATCCTAATGTGAAATATTACTATCGATTTTGAGCTAGTATTTGTCTCACAAATAGGATTTTTGAAGTGACACTCACTTTGTGAGTGCCACCTGTCTCTCCTGTGCACATGTGGCATGTGTAACTCTTGCAATGAGCATCTAAACACTCAGCTCTTTGAAACAACTCTGGCTCAAGACTCCCTAACTTCAACATTATGCTGCAACCTACTGCCTACTCCTTGAAGGCTGTGTGTATGCCAATTGACTCAGTTAGAAGTTAGCCCACACGGCTTATCCTAGGCTTGGTCATGTTTGCAGTAATAACAATTCTATGCCCGTTAATGCTTTTCTTGTTAATCTACTTGGAGTCTACCTCTCCGCTCACCATAAACTTGTCAAGTTTAACTTACTAGTGATCATTTGTATATATAATATTGCTACATTATTGCAACACCCGGGCATATAAAAAAGTATTAAAACTACCTGGTTCTCTGTTCAAATCAAGTCTATTTTGACAGTATAGCCTTAATTAGGCAATAGTCAAGCAATGGAAAAAACTGATCGAAAGATGACATCACAAGCGAGATTGTATTCGACACCACTTTCAGTTTCGATAGGCATTTGCAGAATTTTGCACTGGCGTACTCTCGGCTGCGGTGCCAGACGCAAGTCAGCATTGGTTGGAACGCAAAGTCACATGTGCATTTCCTTATCAAGGCGCCAGTTTGAGCGTTATTCTCCGACTTGCACCATCTTGGATTCCATGTCGCCCTCAGAGTACTCTTTCCGTCTCCAGAAAGGTGTGATTCACTGTGCTCTTCCTGTCCTCCGCTGGATCTACCTCAATCGCAGGCATCGTCGGTGGCTTTGCACCCCCCACCCCTGACTACATCCACACTGTCACCAAAGCCTCGAATAACACCAATATCCTGGTAGCCTCTTCGTTCCGCCAGGATGGCACACCCCAACTTCAAGACGCCGCACCCAAATCGCTTCCCGCCACAGACTACGACGCGCTCGTCGAGGAACTGCATTCAATACTGAAGGAGCTCCCGGTAGAGTCCCCGCCCGGCAGCGAGGACATTTATGGATTCAACACGAGCATCGCGTGGGGCAGTGAGGATCTGGAATGGTGCAACGGTGGGCCGCAGGGATGTGGAGGTGGGACGAGTGAGGTACAGGCGACGGATGATCAGAAGGCACAGTTTAAGCGGGCGATCGATATTGTCAGCGACCTGGCATCGAAATAGGCTGCCAGTGCCGGTGAAGTTTGTGGTGTTGTCTGGCTGTATGTTACATTCAAGCTGGGTGTGAGAACACGCCCCGATATGTGAATCAAGTTCGACTATTGATTTCATTCACAATCACCCTTTCCCCCGAGATTATATATATCCTGTTAGAGCGCTCATGATTGTTTTGTTTAAACTGATAGTTTAGATGTTTGGATGTTGATCAGATTATTACAAGCCCTTAAGGGGCAGAGGGCGATATCACGTTTGCTTAAGGCAAGATGCTTCAATTGAAAAGAGCCATCAAGTTCCACTTGTTTCCTACTTTGACCTTTTCACAGAAAGTTCATCTCTAGATTCATCACGCATGGAACTGTCAATCCAAGTTTCAACATTCCTTGTCTTCGCCTCCCAGCTCGTATAAGTTCTCCGTAATCCTGATGATATTGTTCGTGTACGTGGAGTTGCGAGGCTGAGGTGTGGTCGAAACTATGCCTTACAATGTGGATTATTAGACTCTATAGTCAATAACTCACGATACATGAGTTACCAAGTTTCACCTGAACAGGGATCTATGGAGTCAATGTGCAGCCTCGTACATGGGACAAAGCACTTCCCATTCCTCTATCAAAGAGGTTATAACTTCGAATAATGATCGTTGGAAATGTACATGTACTCACTAGGTTCCGTCCCTTTCGCGATACTATCTACGTCTTCAGCAAACACAATCATCAGGCCACTGTGGAGAAATGTGTCAAACAATTGAAACGACTTCTCAAAAGGTACTCAGTTGTCAAGATGCCAGCCGATGTGACTATAGTTTTGGTCAGTACCAAGCCGAAATATTCTTTTTTTCCAGGGAATGTCTGCATTACCAATGGAGAAACCACTGGCCCGGATTGATTGTTGTGAAGCGGATGGTCACATTGTCTCCAGCGAGCCCGGTAGATACCACGTCGCGGCGCACCTGAAAGGCAGAGATATAAGTTATAAATAAATACCAAAAGAAAACGATACGAAGAGGATTAAGAGTCGAAATTGTGCTGTCAGGAGAGAGCATCGTCAATTGTGAGCGAGAAAGAAATACCTACCTCATGTAAATGGAAGGGGTGCTGCGGTATAGAAGGATAGCAATGAAATGATATGAAACATCTTCAAAAGTTGGTAGGACCAACCAACGAACCAACAGATCCTCCCGGTAAGGTCAACTCGATTGTTTCATTACGCGGTAGAGTATACACATTGCCAGTTGGGAGTAGACCTTACGCTGCTCATGTTCTGTAATAACACAGGGACATTCGGAGGTCGAAAGCTTGCGGCGTTGATGGCGAAGCGTCGGTTGACATACGTGACGTCGAGGCAGAACGAGATATCTGCGGGGGCGCTCCGCGCAGGCGCGTCGGGATCCTCAAGGGGATAATGTCTTGTCTCGAGTCTCAATCAGTGGGTTGTGCAGGGAGGAGTTGGTCGTGGTCGGTTTAACGGGCGCGGCGCCGAGGTACCGGAAGATCGCTGAGTTGGTACCGCCTGTTAATGATATGCATCCTGTGTTGTGGAAAGCGCGGAGCCAGTAGTTCCCAATTGGCTGTGTTGCAGCTACGATAACGAAGTAGCGTTTGCCCGGGTAAATCTGGATCAAGTCGACGGTGATGGGCGAGTGGTTGATGCCGTCGACTTCGATAATTGTCTTAGAGGTTATTGAATTGCGGGAGGATTTTGGGGGAAGGAACCAGGATTATACCATGTCGTGACCGTCAATTGAGAAACTCAAATTTGGATCGCAGTACATTGACACAAGCCGGAATCTGTAGCGCTTTCCTTGTACAACGTCGATGACAGACAAGTTTGTTGCCGGGCCATTGCAGTGACGCCCGAGACCGTTGATGAGCATTGTATCAGACGTCGCTCGGTGTGTTACAGATGTTGAACGGATATGATACCTACGGATAAAGGCACGGTTAGAAGATTGAGCGAGTTCTTGGGAGATATCGGGCATTGGGTTATGTCCGAGGGACCGTCAGCCCAACTTGTAGCCTTCCAGAATAAGCCGTGCCAATGCTTTTTAAGGGAAAAAAAGCACCTGGTATGATACAAGGACGAAGGAAAAGGATTGACGCACAATGCTGGTTCCTGTCAGCATCGTGGTGTCCGTTAGGTGGTTGACAAAGAATCCGCCCTGGTTAAAGTCAGAGTGAGTACCATAAATGCGGTGATCAGAACACCTGGAAAGGAAGCGGTTGATGCATTACTGCATGCAAGGACAGCTCTGTGGAGATGGCATGACCGTATGTCACATTGGAATTTTGAAACAGAATACATTTCTTCATAACATACGGACGAGAGAAGCCATTGCGCGAATCATCTGCGTTGACGACGTACATGTCTGCCGAAGGACCAATAGAAGCATGTACCACGGTGAGCACGGAGAGGATGAGGAAAGAACCTGGGAGGTAACATTTGTTGACAGGAGGATGACGACTGGACTGTCCTTCCCGGCACTGACTTTCAAATAGAATCTCATGGGTCAGCCGCTGCTAGGTTGAGGTGTCGTCATAACATAAAAAGTATTAACCGGAACAGAGTGCTGAGTACTGATCCCATGGTGACAAAAGGAGGACCAATTACGCGCATCGGAATGGGCCCCAAATCAATTACATTTTGTTATCCTTGTAGCTGTCCGTTTATTCCAGACGATGAGTGATCTGGCTGTACAATCATGACTTTGGTACATTCGGCGACGTCCGGTTTGATTTGATCGCAACCATAATCCCTCGCAGCCAATCTCGACATCTCTGGCAGAGTACTCCGAAAGATTAAAAGATGTGTATCAGAGGTCGGGTTTCCCAAGGTCTGAACCAGTCCACTTCAAACAACCTGGGAGACCCGGTGCAAGATATTCCGTGACTAATATATCGTGGTACACAGTATAGAAGATGGAAAACTTAGATAAATGGGTGCAAGCAAAGATACCTCTGCAAGAACTGAAATTGGAACGTGATCAAAACAAACATCGATGTCATCAACCTATCAATACAAGAAGTGACCTAATCAACGACCCAAGGGGTAACTTAGACATAAACATCCTGAAGACATGCGTCTTCTCAAAGGGAAAGACATGAACGAGGGTCAAAGTCAAAGTATTATGCCTTGGCATTCACGGAGCGTGAGGATCGTGCATCGTTCCTGTCGTGATCTAATGCTGTCACGGGAATGAATGACATGAAACGAGGCTGCATGAGGAATTAAGACGTACCCCTTTCCTGTGCAGCGATGTGGGCGGCACGTTCGTCAGCAGAAATAGCTCCAAAGATCACGTCCATCTCCTCAAGACTGCGGCCCTTGGTTTCAGGTATAAAGCTGAGACAACGTATGAAGTCAAGCCGAGGCATTTGTACCGATAAGAACTCACAAAGAGAACAGGCCCATAGCACCGACGTTGATGGTGGCAAACATGAGGAAGATCTTATATCCTAGGTCCGTGATCATGTCAGGTGTAACTTTGGACACGACAAAATCTGATCAAGGACAATGAAGCAATGCTCTCTAATGCAAAAAGCGGAAGAGCTTACTCCAGAGCCACTGGGAAGCGCTAGCAACTGCTAGCCCATAGTGTCTTGTCCGAGTGGGGAAGATATCTGCGACGTATACCCAGGGCATGGGACCCCAGCCCATGGAGTAGAAGCAAACATATATATAAAGCATTGCTGCCATGGCCTTCGACGCAGGTGGAGGGGATGAGGGAGGGTTATTGACAGAGACAGGATGGGTTTTGAGGATAGCACCAATGATAAAGAACAAGACACCCATTCCGAGAGACGAGACAATGAGTGATATGCGACGGCCAAGAGTCTCAACGAAGAAGAATACGAAAATGGCAGTGGCGACAACCTGGAGCAAGTTTTAGGTCAGAACCCGGATCTGGCTGAAAAATACCTTGACGACACCATAGATACCTGAAGCGAGTAAAGAATTCTTTTGACCTGTGTATCCAATAGAACTGAAAATCTGAGGTGCGTAGTACCTACGTGTTGCAGATGAGAATCCGCTCGGGAAAACTTGAAGCGGAAGGTATACTCACCCGACGGAGTTCTGGCCACCCCACTGCTGAAGAAGGAAAATAACGAACGCAATGACGAAACGGATCAAGTTTCCCTTGCCAAAAAAAGCCTCCTTCATTCCAAGTCCTTGCCTGGCGGCCCGCTCTTCTTGAATTTGTGCCTCTATCTCTGCCATCTCGTGTACAACACTATCTGAGTCAATGGACTGAGAACGGAGATAGGCAAGGTTGTACAGGGCCTCGTCGTTCCGACCGACAGAAGCGAGCCATCGAGGAGACTCCTTCCAATGGAAAAATGTATGAGTGATGAACCAGCTAAACGACACGGTATCCATACCTTGACAGTAAACAAGCCAAACAACATGATTCCTGCTGGCACAAGCTGGAAGCCGAACGGAATCCTCCAGACGTTGGGACCAGTATAAATGTTGATCCCAACTCCGTAATTGATAAAGTAAGAAATCATGACTCCAATGGCAACCTTGGAGATATGAGACGAGTATAAGACATCAAAGACGACAACCTACCATGATCTGGAAGAGACCTGTTATTCTACCACGTACATCCTTTGGGGAACATTCCGAAACGTAGGCTGGAGCCACTGCAGAAATCCCACCAATACCAAAGCCAGATATAACACGGCCAGCGTAGATGAGCTGAAGGCCGTGATGCTTATCTTTGGCCACTGTTGCAAGGATGGCACCAATGGAGAATACTAGCGTGAATGAAATTAACGTCCATTTGCGGCCGAGCTTGGCTAGAAAGATCGCAGAAAGAAAAGGTGACAAGGATGTCGATCATTCAGAAAATATCAACGTACAGGATACGAGAGCCGACCCAAGAGCACCGAAGAAAGCCCCGGCTTGCAACACCGATACGACATTGGATGACACATCGTTGGCGTGTTTCTGATTTGTGGTCCCATCCGGGTTAAGGAGGCCAAATTCTTGCTTAAAGTAGGGCTGCGACACTACACCACCCGCTATGCCAGTGTCGTAACCAAAAAGAACAATTCCCCAGTAAGCTATAAAGGCCAGATCTATTCAAAACAAAGGTGAGGTACAGCTTAGGGGGAAAGAACATAAAGGAGCCACAGTATACGCGTATATTCTTGAAAGTTCCACCAATAGCCATGAATTGTCGTCTGTAGGGGTAGAGTGGTGTATGGCAAAAATGGACATGGACACTTTAAGTCATTTTGTGATGATTCTGATACCCGTTGGTTTGACATGTTCTCGGGAATAGGGGGGACACGTGTACTGGCAACGAAGACCGGCCCGGGTGCCTTCATCCCTGAGCATAGTGTGGCGTAGTAATTGAGGACGTTGACCACTGAGAAGTGCTTTTTCTTTATTGAGCAAACTTCATCTGATGTTCCTTCTGCCACACGTAAGGTATTGATTGAATAACGAGGACAAAACAAAAGTATGTCTTTTGTAGGATCCGAGCCGAAATATTGATTCTTCGTAGAATTATGTTGACAATTGATCTGAGATTACTCCAAGAGTGAGGGTATCCAAAATAATGACTTGAAAGTAGTCATCTGCCGGCTTCTACACCCACATACGTATGAGGCATCCCTGACATAAGTCGTATATGGAGGCGGTGAAATTGAGCCTTTCGGAGAAAACCCGGACTTACAAGTAGTCAGCAGTGAGAAACGTGGACATGATACCTTTCATCTGTCCTTTAAAGCACCTTAAAAACAAACAGAGTCCAATAGATTCTGAATAGTTAAATAGTCAGGGTGGGAATGCAAGAGGAAGATTGTGTCACCTCGCCTCGGACAAACGAACCGGGATATCGGGGTTAACAAGTCACACGGACCGCCTCCACAATGACCCTGGTTCCTTAAGATTCTGATCACATTTTGCAGGTGTAATCATCCATCCAATCAATCAAGTCCGTTGTTAACCCTTGTTGACTCCAGCGCAGAATTTGTGAAAAGTAAGTGGCAAAGAAGTTTTTTGTAAGACAGCGCAGCGAAGATTGTCTGAGAAGATACAACAGAACACGGCCTCGCTATATTCTGAGAGAAGCGAAACTTGTATGTACGTACAAGGGTAGGGAGCGGAAGGAGAAGATAGAGATCTGAGAGCATGCTAGCGGTGGATATAAATGAGGAATCCTCGGTGGGTTGTAGACTTGAACCTTGGAATGGTTCCTTGTATTACTACGTGCTCCAAGTTTCAACTGTTTACGTCGCAAAGCATTTGGCAAAGAAAATTATAGGACTTGAGAAGCCGGAAAGGAGTATCAATTACGCTGTGCAAGATGGTCAATTATACTGGACTGAGGGAATAAACTTACGTCTGTTCTTAGGATCTGGTTTTTAACGAAACTCGCGAGACAAAGATTTCAGCGATTGAAATATACTCGAGAGCCGTATATCTCTAATCGAGGCCCCGACATAAACATTGAATATTCCAGACGGTCGTGACCGAGTCTGACTCGAGGTGTCCAAAATACTGCAAAAAAACGTGTCAATCTAAGTCGTCAGGTCAATTCCATTTATGGTCAATGAAACGCCTCATATCTCTCTCAGTAAGTGTCATGCTAACAAGAGAGCTGGCACCGACATCCAAGAAAACCTCTTCAAATCTTTGCAAAACTTTACTCGGCTTTGACCTAGGCTCATTATTTCGTTTCTTCCAATCGCTATCTCCATTTTTCATCGGACTTTCTCTCTTCATTTCCTTGCTTCCGCTGTGTCTGGACCCGGATGAGACTTGCTTCAGATACGGATGCTATATTCAACATATATTCAACATATAACGCTTCAAATACAAACTAGAGATCAGGTGACGTGGGGAAGGAAGGTTAAAAGATATATTCTCTGTAATAATACAAAACGTTTACGACAGTGTCGGTAAAAAGGCTTGGAGTTCAACCGAAACTAACAGATGATAAAACGCAATAGGACATCCCCACACTCAGAACGCTGATCTCCAGAATGACGTCGGCTCATGGACTTCAATATTGATATACCAGGTGTTCTCTGCGTTTGAGCTATACCCTCGTCACTTATGAAGACGCAGAAAAATACAAACGTTGGCCAATAGTGGTTTCATTAAAAGATACTACGATACAGTTGAGACTATCAAAGCACCGAAGTTTCTGAATGATTTGCAGATGGGGAATGTATGACGTACAATTAAGGTGGCTGTTTTGCAGATTCCGTGATAAAAGGTAGGTACATGCATGTATGTATTAATGAAGCGATGCGGGATGTACATGTACAGAAGGGCCTAAGAGCGCACAAACAGTAATGATAGAATTCGGAACAAAGAAACAAATGAGGTTTTGCAGACTGTCCGCGATGCAAAGAGAAGGTTGTCCATCTTACAATGATGTCGGTTCTAAGTGAAACTGATGATTCAACAGCAACCTATACCTCTTCTCGTCCCTCGTCGACTTGATCCTCTCGTCATGAGGTGCAGGATTATCGTATATCTCGATCTCCAACACAGGATGTCCGGGCGTCATCAGCCCAAGTTCCTGAAGCGAGTTATTCGAGAGCGTATGTGTCAAAAGCGATGACGCCACAGAGCACTAGCTTTACCACGATCGCGTAGATCTCTTCCTGCCTTTATGCTTCCCTTTTGGATTTCGTATGGAGAAATAAAAGGGTAGGTGATACAGACTGCAAGGGACTGTTGGCATTTAGAAAGTCCCGATTATGAGGTATCTTCCAAATTGTCCTCGATCCAGAATTGCTCTGTGATGATGCGGACACTAAGTAACAGTACTGTGGGCGCTGGGCACTGAGTCCTACAACATATTCATATATGTAGAAAAGGAGGAGTCCAATCAGATTGGTGCATGTTGCAACATTGAAAGTACGGCCATGTACCGGATGATCTGGTTTATTGTCGAGATATGCCAACGAGACACATTGTATACTGTGAACAAAGGAAATTCGAAATGTTTACAAGTCGGGAGAGGAGTCGATCAAACTCACTATACATTCATCAAACCCACCAATCCACAAAAGTGGGTTACGGCGCGGCCATAGGACTCTGAAAACATTGCATCCCGTCCGATCTACGCAATTAACCAGAGTGTCACCCAGTTAGTACCACGGTGGGGGACCACGCGGGAATCCTGGGCCAGATGCGCTGACGATGAGAGACCACTGAGGGCATATCTATGTGAAGAGTCCCGTGGCGTTACGCCTCAACTCCTGAAGCTCATTGTCAAGCTACATACCGCAACACGAGTACGGCAACGCACGCAGCCAGTGAAAGAGACGGATAACAAACATATTGAAAATCCCTCACACAATTCTGACCGAGCCGAGACCCATCACCAACCTGTCCCAATTAAGTTCTCCGCAAGTGCATTGTACGTGTCCAGGCTTTGATACGAGAAAAGGTAATGGAGGAAACGCATTGTTCGAAGCCATCAATGACGTGAGAGTTTAGGAGAGGAGAAGTTGCGCTAATACATCGAATTGTCGTAATTCTTCTCATAGCACTCAATGGGAGAGGAGAGACGTACGTCCGCATGCATGGGGCACGACCAATTGTAGTATGTAGTATGTATGAGCACTCAGTACTCAGCGCTCAGTCTCTGCTCAATTGGAACGAGGTGAGCCATTCTCGTAACTCAGCGACATGAGAGATCCGTCCGAGGAACTGCTCTTGGGCTTCTTTGGGTGTGGTAACGATCACCAACCTGGCCTTATGACACTACGTGGCTTGACGAAGATGCTCTAGGTTTTGGTTTAGCGTGACCTGACGTTAATTCTACGGGATCCCTATCTCAAATGCTCAAATGTTTATTAATATGCGATCTTCTTCTCTGGAAATCGCTTTCTGCCTGTCCTTGCGATATCTCGTGGTGTTCGTGCACAAATACGGCTCTACCTGCTCTCGCTCTGACCAGACTCTCGATGATTCGATGTCTCTAGAGATATAGCTCTTGGGATGCGACTCACACACAACATGCATCCACGGAATCTGTCCCTTGCTTGAGAAGGCCTGAACCATTCTTCGACTCAGAGGTCCACTACTGTGACCATGGTATTTGATACTCAACACATAGCGCAGTCTGGTGTCAATATGTCCCTAGCCAAATTTTCGCAACACGCTGCACATATCGACTTGACACCGTGGAACAACACCTTGTGACATTCCTCCGAGACACTTCAGTCAAACAGGCTTCATTCATGTTGATAATACAAGAGAAGGTTCAGGTCAGGAGATGTGTGGCGATGTCGTCTGTCATGGTATCTCATTCCTACCCCTTTACACCTGTGTGGACTGAATACCTCGTATTTAATTATATTGTATCCACAACGAAGATAAATGTGACACCTTACTGCTGGTGTAGGGAAGTCAGAACCTAAAAATTACGTCATCATTCTATGCTACTTCATGACAGGAAAATTAGTTAGGCCTCTCTTTATATTGCCTACATATATATAAACCAGAGCCGCTTCGGAACTCTTTTCGGGATGATCTCAGTCTGGACGTCATCGTTATAGATGATTGCAGTCGCCCAGGTCAGGATGAGGTACTAATTCATACGAATTATTGAGCGAATTGCAACTCCTAATTTTAGATTCGGTTAATAATTGTATTGTGGTATGTAGTCTCATGGCCTTCGTCGTCATGAATGTAACATTTACGGCAAATGTATAGATATCGGGAACTCTCGTCAAGGTTGTCTCCCTCAACTGTCATACTAACTATACCTTTGTATTGGTTTTGTCACATTGAAATCTATCAAATAACATTCCATTGCTTGAATCACACGCTTACATCGGTGATCTGATCCTACAACACATATCTGTCCCTCAACTGGTGTCTGTCTCTGCTACTCCTGTGTCAGACATACACATTAGAACTATCACCTTTTTTTCCGCCGACAGTAACGCTTGCATACTACTTGGTCAACATACATGTGCAAAGTGTGGTAATAAGATCAACGACTCATCTTCTATTCATGCCTTGTTCCAGCTTTTCTTGATTTCAAATTACTTTTTCCATGTTACTTTTGCATTTGCGCAAAAGTATATTCTCAGGCTCGCGATATTTTTTGGTACTTCATGAAAAACATGATCGTTGCTGGATACTCTATACGTTCAATGTCCCTGAACATTCAAAGTACGTTTACTTGGACCTTGAACTCCGTTCCAGCTCAGGGACACGATATACATTAATGAATTTTCACACAAGGTATGTGTGCGTGCTTTGCGATGTAGGATCTGGTGAAAACGGTTTTGATTGATACGTGTTGTGAAAAAATCTTTTAGATACTGAATACGTCGACATACAGAATCTCTGCTCAATGATATTCAGAGCTGTTCAAGATAAACATCAACGCAGCTTCCCAGACTGTAATGTGGGTGATTGGCGATTGCAGACCAGACAACGTCCAGACGCCCACTAGCTGTGACATTGGGACACAAAGACCAAGATTCAGCGTTATTATATGCCGCCAAAATTAGCGGACTCGAAGCATTGACAAGGTTGTTCTAGGAGCACATAGCAGAAATGAGTTGAGGTCATGCCCTTCTCAATCAAGACTCACAGTAAAACAGTATGCCGCAAGAGCCGGTGGGGTGAACTGTCTTGAGATGAAGGTAGGAGAGTCGCCTACAATCAAAGTATATGAAACTGTGTTCAGATAAGGACTTTTCGCCGACTTTGGCAGAATTCCACTATTCTGGAGCATGTTGTAGTCCCACGTAGTTGGACAGGTGGGGCATGCCTGACAGAGAACTTGTCAGAAATTGTGACTCAGATGTGAAGTAAGATTTACGGAGAGGATTGAGTATCCGACCTTTAGAACAGTGTTAACGTCGATGACTTTGACAGGGACCGACTTAATGGGGTCGTTCTTATATCGTGCGAGGAGATTAAAAGTCGAAAGGGATTTCTCAACGCATATCTGCGTGTCCGATTGACGATGCTGCATACTTAAAGCAGAGACCTAACAGCAAAGTATTAGTTTTGAAACGATTGTAGACCAAGAGGCGGATGACTTCATGGAGTGTAATCAATACAAGAACAAAGAGGACAGATGGGAAGAGAGAGAAAAACATGGTATGTAGGTTAGCCTGGTCTGTCAAGAACTATGATCCAAGGTCTTTATACCTCGTCTGCCCTCCTTATGGAGATTGTCCATGCGGTCTAAATAAAGTGCCACGAGTAATATACTTTATCAGTTGTTACCTCATCAAAAAGAAGTTACGCATTTAGTCTGTTGGCAAGCCACTCTCCAAAGCCGAAAGAGACACCGATCAGGGAATGCAAGTACTCAAGCAGAACAATATATGTACGTCAAAGCATAGCAAGAGAAATCCATCACTCAAATGAACATGTAACAACATCAATGTTGAGCCAGGCACCACGAGAAAAAGGTTTAATAGCTGAGGACGTTCTCACCGGACAAAATTCATAACCCTTGCAAACACATGTACATCAAAATCTCTTCTTCACCAGCAAAGATATCTGCATTCTTGAATGTGTGATGACATCGGCCAAGAGACAAAAAGAGACATGGAAGCCTGAACTTGGGCCGAATGCGAGGCTTGCCTGATGTCTAGAAAACCAAAATGTTATTCACACGGCAGCATGTGGGTCCATAGGTCCGTCAAAGGAGGGATAAGCAAGGGTGCAGTTGCAGAGTGCGCAAGACGCGCGCGAGGGAAGTGGTGGGATCGACCGTGGCAGGGAGGTCGGCGAGGAGGCGCTTATTGGGCGTTTGGCCTAGCCACATGAGCTGCAAACGGTGAGCCGTGAGCGAGAGTTTGTCTTTTTTGGGGACTTATGACGAAGTCGGTGGCGATCTCTTGACCAAGGAGCACGCGCACTGTCTGCGTGCACGTGCACGTCTGTGTTGTGCTTGGGTTGAGGGAGGAGAGGTCCAGGCGCTCTTTGAGGATGACCTCGAGGTCTGTGATCGTAAGTCAGGAATATACGGTCAAGATCCCATATTAGAAGGTATTCCAGACAAACCGCGATATATTGACCCTCGTTTACAAGGCGTGTTAGACGGATGGTATGGCTTGGGTCAGTAGCTGCATGATCACGTGATTATTAGGCATAGACGCGTCGACGTGGCTCTCCATCCTCAGTTGTTCTCTCTCTTCTACGACAGACACTGAGGATGTGAGTTACACTTATTTTATTTCTTTCATGTACACAGGACTAATACCTTACACGTAGTCATTCTCTGTCGTGTAGGTATGATAAT